>JABWTJ010000295.1:1081191-1207202 GCA_016801875.1 Solanum sitiens
GCTTATTTTATCACAATCACATAATCACATTCATGCAAGCATACAATTAAGCATATAGAAGGGTTTACAATACTACCAATACATATCATTCACTATTAAGAGTTTACTACGAATAGTATCAAACCATAACCTACCTTCACCAAGGATTCTTGATCAAGCAAGCAATCTCTTAAGCTTTTTGTTTCCTCTTGGTTGTCTCTCTCTATAGATCGTTTCTTTCTCTCCTTCTTCTCTCTATTTTTTCTTCTTCCAAACTCTCTCTCTTTTCCCTAATTTAGCATATAATTAGGTATAAAAGATGAGGAAACCACCCACTAAGTAACTCAAGGTCATCTCCTTTACACCCCCAAGGATTTGAGTTTTTAACATTGACCCACTAAAATTTATAATTATAGCAAGAATAGTCCAAAACTCCCCTTTAAAAATTACACAGAAATTTGACACAGACAATGGGATCTAGCAACCTTTGTGACGGTCCATCGTGCCTACGACGGTCCGTCCTGCACTTCCGTCACGACGGACAGAGAATTGCTCTCAGTACCCAATTCTCAAGAGTTGAAGTGTTTTGAAACGGAACCTCAAAACGGTCCGTCATGTCTGTGACGGTCCGTTCTGCATGTCCGTCACAGACTTTAGAGAATTGCTCTCAGTACCCAATTCTCAAGAGTTGAAGTGTTTTGAAATGGAACCTCACAACGGTCCGTCTTGTCTGTGACGGTCCGTCCTGCAGGTCCGTCACAGACTTCAGAGAATTGCTCTCAGTACCCAATTCTCAAGAGTTGAAGTGTTTTGAAACGGAACCTCACAACGGTCCGTCATGTCTGTGACGGTCCGTCCTGCAGGTCCGTCACAGAGTTCAGAGAGTCGATTTCAGCACTCAAATATAAGAATTCCAAGTGTTTGGAACGAGACACCCTCGACGGTCCGTCGTGCCCATGACGGTCCGTCGTTGGATACGTCGTCTCAGACAGTTTTCCAGAAATAAAATCTGCTGCTCAAAATGACTAAGCAGGTCGTTACAACTAAAATCAACAATTATCTTAAATTTTAAACAATTTATTTATTTTAAACTATGAAAAATTAAAAAATTCATTAATATAGAGAGTTAAAATAATATGATAATATGACATTTAATAGAATTTGCCAAAACAATTAGATGATATAACTTTAATAAATTTTGCTAAAAAAACTTTGAAATCAACATCGAAATGCATAAATAATATTTTTCACATCCGTAATGTGAAAGTGAAAATTTTTCATAAATTTTCATGTAGTGATTTTTCTGACACGTGTCAAGTTCCATTCTGTTTTTCAAAACATAATTACAACGGACAAGAGTCTTTTTCAGTGGGTTATTTCTTATTTAGACTCTAGCTAAATTGTATTTTTGGAACAATTTCCCAAGTCCCTTCTTAAATCACATGACAAGGAGTTATTTTGTTATTAAATTTTACACCCAGAGAAATAAAAAATATCTTCACGTTTTTCCCACTATCATATCTGAATTATATTATGAACACCAACACTTAACTTAATATCCTCAATAAGTTTATAACATAGAACTGATCGTTAGCAAAGTTTATAATGACCTTATTTCATCGTCTTCTATTTCATAATATTTTTCAAAAGAAATAAGCACAATGATCAATTGTTCAATATCTACCTACACATATATTTTAAGTTATTATTATACGCGTCGATAATATTATTATACGCATTGACATAATATCATAACATTACTGATCTCCAAACAGAAGAAAGAATAACTTAAAAAATGTAGATAACAAACAAATCAAAAAAGAAGTTGTAATTAAGCATAATACAATTAGTAATTTGCCAAAAAACAAAATATAAAAAATGACAGAAACTCGTAGGAATAAAATCATTATTTTGGTATTCAAGAATCAATCAAAACACTGTTACTGTTTTTTTAAAAATTGAAAAAATATAACTGAAATAACCGTATATTTGTTAACTCCAAACCACTGTGGTTAATAGATATATTTATTACTCCCTGCAGTGTGATTTAAATATGATTAAAGTAAGTTTTTGGGTACATATAGTAGATGTTGAACCCCATTTCGCTACTTCCTGTGTATATTTTTTTAGATTTTAAACTCTTTTATTAAAAACTTTGGCTCCGCCACTACTTTTTGAAGTCTACGAAGAAAACAAATAAACAATTATCTTACATTTTAAAAAATTCATTTATTTTAAATTATGAAAAAAACTAAAAAATCATTAATATAGGGAGTTAAAATAATTTGGTAATATGACATATAATAAAATTTGCCCAAAAAACAATCAGATGATACAATATTTTAAAAAAAAATTCCCAAAAGAACTTTGAAATCAACATCGAAATGCATATATAATATTTCTCACATTTTCATGTAGTGATTTTTCAGACACGTGTCAAGTTCTATTCTGTTTCTCAGTATATAATTACAACGGACTGGTGTCATTTTCAGTCGGTTACTTCTTATTTAGACTCTAGCTAAATTGTATTTTTGGATCAATTTCCAAAGTCCCTTCTTAAATTACATGACATGGAACAATGTCGTTATTAAAACTTACACCGAAATAAAAAACCTCTTCACATTTTCCCACTTTCACACCTGGATTATATTATGAACACCAACACTTAACTTAATATCCTCAATAAGTTTATAACACTGAATTGATCATTAGCAAAGTTTATATTGACCTTATCTCATTGTCTTCTATTTCATAATATTTTTCAAAAGTAATAAGTACAATGATCAATTGTTCAATATCTACCTATACATATATTTTAAGTTATTATTATGCGCGTTGACACAATATCATCATTAGTGATCTCCAAAACAGAAGAAAGAATAACTTTAAAAAATGTAGATAACAAACAAATCATAAAAGAAGTTGTAATTAAACCTAATACAGTTAGTAATTTTCAGAAAAGAACGAAAAATTAAAAATGACAGAAACTTGTAAGAATAAATCATTATTTTGATAATTCAGAATCAATCATAACGCTAATACTTTTTTTAAAAAACTGAAAAATATAACTCATATAACTATATACTTGTTAACTCCAAACCACTGTGCTTAATAGATATATCTATTACTCCATGCAGTGTGATTTATATATGATTAAATTAATATTTTAGGTATACATTGTAGATGTTGAACCCCCTTTCGCTATTTCATGTGTATATAGTTTTTCACATTTTGAACCCCATATTAAAATTCTGGCTCCCCCACTACTCCCTAGAGTCTATATGAAGAAAAAAAATCAACAATTATCTTAAATTTTAAACAGTTCATTTTTTTAAACTGTGAAAAAATTGAAAAATTCACTAATATAGGGAGTTAATAATCTGATAATATGACATTTAATAAAATTTGCCCAAAAAATAATTAGATTATACAACATTTAATAAAATTTTCCCAAAAAAACTTTGAAATCAACATTGAAATGCATAAACAACATTTTTCACATCCAGAGTGTGAAAGTGAAAACTTTTCGCAAATTTTCATATAGTGATTTTTCAGACACGTGTCAAGTTTCATTCTGTTTCTCGGTAGATAATTACAATGGACGGGTGTCATTTTCAGTCGGTTACTTCTTATTTAGACTCTAGCTAAATTGTATTTTTGGATGAATTTCCCAAGTCCCTTCTTAAATCACGTGACAAGGAGCTATTTCATCATTAAAACTTACACCCACGGAAATAAAAAACCTCTTCACGTTTTACCCACTTTCACACCTGAATTATATTATGAACACGAAGACTTAACTTAATATCCTCAATTGAATTATAACATTGAACTGATCATTAGCAAAGTTTTTAATAACCTTATTAATTTATCATATTCTATTTCATAATATTATTCAAAAGAAATTAGCACATTGATCAATTGTTAATATCTACCTATACATATATTTTAAGTTATTATTATACGCATCGATAATATTATTATACGCGTTGATACGATATCATAAGATTAGTGATCCCCAAAACGAAAGAAAGCACAACTTAAAAAATGTCGATAACAAACAAATCCGAACAGAAGCTTTAATTAAGCCTAATACAGTTAGTAATTTCAAGAAAAGAAGAACGAAAAATTAAAAATGACAAAAACTCGTAGGAAGAAATTAATTATTTTGATATTCAAGAATCAATCAAAACACTTATACTTTTATTTAAAATTGAAAATATAACTCAAATAATTGTATACTTGTTAACTCCAAACCACTGTGGTTAATAGATATATTTATTACTCCCTACAGTGTGATTTAATATGATTCAAATAATCTTTTAAGTACATATAGTAGATATTGAACTCCCTTTCGCTATTTCATGTGTATATTGTTTTCAGATTTTAAACCCCTTATTAAAATTCTGGATTCGACACTACTTCCTGGAGTCTATATGAAGAAAAAAAATCAACAGTTATCTTAACTTTTAAACAATTCATTTATTTTAAACTATTAAAAAAATTTAAAAGTTCATTAATATAGGGAGTTAAAATAATATGATAATATGACATTTAATAAAATTTTACCAAAAAACAATCAGGTGATACAACATTTAATAAAATTTGCCCAAAAAACTTTGAAATCAACATTGAAATGCATAAATAATATTTTCACGTCCGTAGTGTGAAACTGAAAACTTTTCGCAAATTTTCATGAAGTGATTTTCTAGACACGTGTCAAGTTCCATTCTGTTTCTCAGTAGATAATTACAACGGACAAGTGTCATTTTCAGTCAGTTACTTCTTATTTAGACTCTAGCTAAATTGTGTTTTTGGATCAATTTCCCAAGTCCCTTCTTAAGCCACGTGACAAGGAGATATTTCGTAATTTTCACTTACACCCACGGAAATGAGATACCGCTTCAAGTTTTTCCCACTTTCACACCTCAATTTTTTACCTTTATAATCTCTCAATTGACTGAAGGTTTCTTCAAGCATTCATCAATAAAAGTGAATTTCATACTTTTTTAGAGGTTTTATTCCTATTAAGTTTATTTAGTTTGTAATTCAATAGCTTTCTTATTTTTTTAGTTTTTGCTAACATGGAGAGATGGGATGATTTGAAGAATGCTATAGTTGTTGAGGAAAATGAAGTGAATGGAACTTGTTCAAGTAAGTGTTGGTTCAATTGAAACTCAACAACACCTACCTAATCAAGGTAATCGAAAATTCAATTGGGTTGTTCCATTTAATTAATTTCATTGTTTTCATTATTTTTCCTTTATTTTATTAAATTGATTTTTTTTGTAAAACTAAGAAATATTTCCCTCCCTTTTATTTGTTAATGACACTTTCATTGCAGTTGCAAGTGGTAGTTCTAATGTGATACCACCAGCCAGTGGCACATTGGAGCAAATCCAGCATCTGATAGTAGCATCTATCGAAGCTACTAATGAGCAATGGAGGAGAAGTGAAGATAGTTTGTTTTTGTCATGGTAATTTTATGACACCAGCTGAATTTGTCAAACATGCTAGTGAAGATAATGTTGCAAAATGGTGATGCATAGCATATCAAAACAAGCGGGATGCCTGAAAAAAACTTTATTATCTGAGATAGGAGGAACTAAGTCCTATACAACAACAAGGAAAGATGAAATAACAGCAACGACATAAAATCTATGTCTATATTAAGATAATAAAATCATTATTTTGATATTCAAAAATCAATCAAAACATTGACACTTTTTGTAAAAAACTAGAAAAACATAACTCAGATAACCATGCACTTGTTAATTGCAAATTACTGTGGTTAATAGATATAATTATTACTCCCTGCACTGTGATTTATATATGATTAACATATTTTTTTAGGTACATATAGTAGATGTTTAACCCCCTTTCGCTACTTCGTGTGTATATTTTCAGATTTTGAACCCCTTATTAAATATTCTGGCTCCGCCATTACTTTCTGGAGTCTATATGAAGAACTAAAATCAACAATTATCTTAAATTTTAAACAATTTATTTATTTTAAACTATGAAAAATTAAAAAATTCATTAATATAGAGAGTTAAAATAATATGATAATATGACATTTAATAGAATTTGCCAAAACAATTAGATGATATAACTTTAATAAATTTTGCTAAAAAAACTTTGAAATCAACATCGAAATGCATAAATAATATTTTTCACATCCGTAATGTGAAAGTGAAAATTTTTCATAAATTTTCAAGTAGTGATTTTTCTGACACGTGTCAAGTTCCATTCTGTTTTTCAAAACATAATTACAACGGACAAGAGTCTTTTTCAGTCGGTTATTTCTTATTTAGACTCTAGCTAAATTGTATTTTTGGAACAATTTCCCAAGTCCCTTCTTAAATCACGTGACAAGGAGTTATTTCGTTATTAAAATTTACACCCAGAGAAATAAAAAACATCTTCACGTTTTTCCCACTATCACATCTGAATTATATTATGAACACCAACACTTAACTTAATATCCTCAATAAGTTTATAACATAGAACTGATCGTTAGCAAAGTTTGTAATGACCTTATTTCATCGTCTTCTATTCCATAATATTTTTCAAAAGAAATAAGCACATTGATCAATTGTTCAATATCTACCTACACATATATTTTAAGTTATTATTATACGCATCGATAATATTATTATACGCATTGACATAATATCATAACATTACTGATCTCCAAACAGAAGAAAGAATAACTTAAAAAATGTAGATAACAAATAAATCAAAAAAGAAGTTGTAATTAAGCCTAATACAATTAGTAATTTTCCAAAAAAAACAAAATATTAAAAATGACAGAAACTCGTAGGAATAAAATCATTATTTTGGTATTCAAGAATCAATCAAAACACTGTTACTTTTTTTTAAAAAACTGAAAAAATATAACTGAATAATCGTATACTTGTTAACTCCAAACCACTGTGGTTAATAGATATATTTATTACTCCCTGCAGTGTGATTTAAATACGATTAAAGTAAGTTTTTGGGTACATATAGTAGATGTTGAACCCCATTTCGCTACTTCCTGTGTATATTTTTTCAGATTTTAAATCCTTTTATTAAAAAATTTGGCTCCGCCACTACTTTTTGAAGTCTATACGAAGAAAACAAATAGACAATTATCTTACATTTTAAAAAATTCATTTATTTTAAATTATGAAAAAAATTAAAAAATCATTAATATAGGGAGTTAAAATAATTTGATAATATGACATATAATAAAATTTGCCCAAAAAACAATCAGATGATACAATATTTTAAAAAAATTTGCCCAAAAGAACTTTGAAATCAACATCGAAATGCATATATAATATTTTTCACATTTTCATGTAGTGATTTTTCAGACACGTGTCAAGTTCTATTCTGTTTCTCAGTAGATAATTACAACGGACTGGTGTCATTTTCAGTCGGTTACTCTTATTTAGACTCTAGCTAAATTGTATGTTTGGATCAATTTCCAAAGTCCCTTCTTAAATTACATGACAAGGAACAATGTCGTTATTAAAACTTACACCGAAATAAAAAACCTCTTCACATTTTCCCACTTTCACACCGGGATTATATTATGAACACCAACACTTACTTAATATCCTCAATAAGTTTATAACACTGAATTGATCATTAGCAAAGTTTATATTGACCTTATCTCACTGTCTTCTATTTCATAATATTTTTCAAAAGTAATAAGTACAATGATCAATTGTTCAATATCTACCTATACATATATTTTAAGTTATTACTATGCGCGTTGACACAATATCATCATTAGTGATCTCCAAAACAGAAGAAAGAATAACTTTAAAAAATGTAGATGACAAACAAATCATAAAAAAAGTTGTAATTAAGCCTAATACAGTTAGTAATTTTCAGAAAAGAACGAAAAATTAAAAATGACAGAAACTTGTAAGAATAAATCATTATTTTGATAATTCAGAATCAATCATAACGCTAATACTTTTTTTAAAAAACTGAAAAATATAACTCATATAACTATATACTTGTTAACTCCAAACCACTGTGCTTAATAGATATATCTATTACTCCATGCAGTGTGATTTATATATGATTAAATTAATATTTTAGGTATACATTGTAGATGTTGAACCCCCTTACGCTATTTCATGTGTATATAGTTTTTCACATTTTGAACCCCATATTAAAATTCTGGCTCCCCCACTACTTCCTAGAGTCTATATGAAGAAAAAAAATCAACAATTATCTTAAATTTTAAACAGTTCATTTTTTTAAACTGTGAAAAAATTGAAAAATTCACTAATATAGGGAGTTAATAATCTGATAATATGACATTTAATAAAATTTGCCCAAAAAATAATTAGATTATACAACATTTAATAAAATTTTCCCAAAAAAACTTTGAAATCAACATTGAAATGCATAAACAACATTTTTCACATCCAGAGTGTGAAAGTGAAAACTTTTCGCAAATTTTCATATAGTGATTTTTCAGACACGTGTCAAGTTTCATTCTGTTTCTCGGTAGATAATTACAATGGACGGGTGTCATTTTCAGTCGGTTACTTCTTATTTAAACTCTAGCTAAATTGTATTTTTGGATGAATTTCCCAAGTCCCTTCTTAAATCACGTGACAAGGAGCTATTTCATCATTAAAACTTACACCCACGGAAATAAAAAACCTCTTCACGTTTTACCCACTTTCACACCTGAATTATATTATGAACACGAAGACTTAACTTAATATCCTCAAAGGAATTATAACATTGAACTGATCATTAGCAAAGTTTTTAATAACCTTATTAATTCATCATATTCTATTTCATAATATTATTCAAAAGAAATTAGCACATTGATCAATTGTTCAATATCTACCAATACATATATTTTAAGTTATTATTATACGCGTCGATAATATTATTATACGCGTTGATACGATATCATAACATTAGTGATCCCCAAAACGAAAGAAAGCATAACTTAAAAAATGTCGATAACAAACAAATCCGAACAGAAGCTTTAATTAAGCCTAATACAGTTAGTAATTTCAAGAAAAGAAGAACGAAAAATTAAAAATGACAAAAACTCGTAGGAAGAAATTAATTATTTTGATATTCAAGAATCAATCAAAACACTTATACTTTTTTTTTAAACTGAAAATATAACTCAAATAATTGTATACTTGTTAACTCCAAACCACTGTGGTTAATAGATATATTTATTACTCCCTACAGTGTGATTTAATATGATTCATATAATCTTTTAAGTACATATAGTAGATATTGAACTCCCTTTCGCTATTTCATGTGTATATTTTTTTCTGATTTTAAACCCCTTATTAAAATTCTGGATTCGACACTACTTCCTGGAGTCTATATGAAGAAAAAAAATCAACAGTTATCTTAACTTTTAAACAATTCATTTATTTTAAACTATTAAAAAAATTTAAAAGTTCATCAATATAGGGAGTTAAAATAATATGATAATATGACATTTAATAAAATTTTACCAAAAAACAATCTGGTGATACAACATTTAATAAAATTTGCCCAAAAAACTTTGAAATCAGCATTGAAATGCATAAATAATATTTTCACGTCCGTAGTGTGAAACTGAAAACTTTTCGCAAATTTTCATGAAGTGATTTTCTAGACACGTGTAAAGTTCCATTCTGTTTCTCAGTAGATAATTACAACGGACAAGTGTCATTTTCAGTCAGTTACTTCTTATTTAGACTCTAGCTAAATTGTGTTTTTGGATCAATTTCCCAAGTCCCTTCTTAAGCCACGTGACAAGGAGATATTTCGTAATTTTCACTTACACCCACGGAAATGAGATACCGCTTCAAGTTTTTCCCACTTTCACACCTCAATTTTTTACCTTTATAATCTCTCAATTGACTGAAGGTCTCTTCAAGCATTCATCAATAAAAGTGAATTTCATACTTTCTTAGAGGTTTTATTCCTATTAAGTTTATTTAGTTTGTAAATCAATAGCTTTCTTATTTTTTTAGTTTTTGCTAACATGGAGAGATGGGATGATTTGAAGAATGTTATAGTTGTTGAGGAAAATGAAGTGAACGGAACTTGTTCAAGCAAGTGTTGGTTCAATTGAAACTCAACAACACCTACCTAATCAAGGTAATCGAAAATTCAATTGGATTGTTCCATTTAATTAATTTCATTGTTTTCATTATTTTTCCTTTATTTTATTAAATTGATTTTTTTTGTAAAACTAAGAAATATTTCCCCCCCTTTCATTTGTTAATGACACTTTCATTGCAGTTGCAAGTGGTAGTTCTAATGTGATACTGTTGGAAAATTATATTCACAGCGGAAGCATATCAAAGATCTTTACTACTTACATGAATAATAGACAATCAACACCGTTTATGCTAGAACACATTAATCATGCTAGAACACATAAACAAACTCAAAATTAATTCGATAAATACCTCTTGAAGCATGAGCGGATACCTTCAAGCGAATCTCCAAGTTAAACGGATCTTTAAGCGAATCTACAAGATAGCTATGGTCTTCTACAGTGATCCCAAGTCACATCTGAACTCTCTCAATACTTGGGTGGGCAAGTATTGAATAGAATATTAATCCTCCTTTTTTTCTAGGTTAGGAGAATCCCTATTTATAGAGATGTCTTCCTAATCCAAAAAGGACTAGAAAACCTAGTTTTTCTAGAAGACTAGAAAAACCCATATTATTCTTTCTTTTTCCATAGAAATAGGATTTTGAGTTCTAGTTAAATATTGGCACTATAGGGACCACAGAATTAATTACCGAGGCTTCCTATTATGGAAATAATTCCAAATAATTAATTTAAATTATTCTTACCATAATAAATTACAAATCATTCCACTAGAAATTCGTAATTGCACTCCTCTACTTCATAATTCCCCATTAAACACTTATGTAATTCTCCATGTTAAGATTTCAGATACTAATCAATAAATTAAATTACTGACGAATTTAACTTAATGATTAATTTCCTTTAGAGCACTACTTAACTTATTTCATGTGTCAGATTCATAAATCCACTTGCAAGATTTGACACAATGAAAACTTATAAGTTTCTCAAAAAGGCATATCAATCAATCTCTATAACGAGACATGGATTCCATCAACTAACTTATTATTTCACCAATATATATTATTATCATCCAACTTACCAGGCATATTGACCCATCTCAGAATCTCACCTTTTAATAAATCAAAACGATAATTAATATATACAGATCATAATAGTTATATCAGGATTAAGAATATAAGTACATTTAATAGTTTAGAGAATACGTTTTTGTCAGTCAGTCTAAAACAACTATCTCTACTCGGTCCCGTTCAATACATAGAAAATGTACTAGCACAAGAAGTTGGAACTATACCGTTCCCATAATCAGGACAAATTACATATAATCTTGTGCTACAATCGTACCCGATGGCATGTCCAATTTCCATCCTAGATTGTGAACCAAAACTTTATACTTATAAGAACCGATGATTTAATCCTCTATGTATAACCTAGAACTCTACACACTAAATCATCTACTATATAAGTAAATAGACAGCATAAACGAATATATGATCTATTGAAATTGAGCAAATATTTATTCTCTAATAAATATTATTTCTTAACACATGGTTAATAGTATATATCCCAACAGATACCACCAGCCAGTGGCATATTGGAGCAAATCCAGCATCTGATAGTAGCATCTATCGAAGCTACTAATGAGCAATGGAGGAGAAGTGAAGATAGTTTGTCTTTGTCATGGTAATTTTATGACACCAGCTGAATTTGTCAAACATGCTAGTGAAGATGATGTTGCAAAATGGTGATGCATAGCATATCAAAACAAGCGGGATGCCTGAAAAAAACTTTATTATCTGAGATAGGAGGAACTAAGTCCTATACAACAACAAGGAAAGATGAAATAACAGCAACGACATAAAATCTATGTCTTTATTAAGATAATAAAGGGTTCAGAACATCATCTCCACCAGCATGTTTGACAAATTCAGCCAGGGTTAGAAAATTACCATGACAAATACAAACTACCTTCACTTCATCTATCTTCTTACACGAGTATAAAAGTCCTTCAATCTTCTTTCTTTTTGGTCCTTCACCTTTTGTGTAGACATTATCCATATTGTTGAGCACGAAGTTTCAGAACTTCTCTGAAGCAATATTTTTCTCTGAATACACAAGTGATTTCTATTCAATTGAAGATGATTTCACATCTATAACTAAATGTAAAAATGTAAATTATTTCCCACTTCAGTTTTGTACAAATTAAAATTGAATAAGTATGTAGAAATCAATTCGTAAAATCTTGATACCTTGAGTAGGACGTTGTTGGATTTCAACCTCAGCTACACTTGAAGCAAACCATCCTTGCGATCCACCAGCTGGAAACATCAATGAATATTTTATTAGTTATTCACAAAAAATGATTCATTTTTTTCGAGTGAACATCAAAATTACCGTTCAATGAAAGCCCTAAATTTTCATTCGCTACATTCCTTGAAGTTACAAATTAACTTTCGATCTTCATTAATTTTGAACGATTCAAAATAACTAGCTTTATAAAATTAAAAATGTTTTTCAAATTATTTTAGAGTAATTTTAGTAGCTTTTACAATTTTTAAATAGTAAAGTATGGATATGTAAAATACAGGATTTCCAATCCTAGCAGGAAAGGGAGGGAAACGGATACTCAATTTAAAGTGAGTAAACAGAATTCCATACTCGATCAACTCATCACCCTCATCTCCAACTTATTCGTGGTTTTAAGGTGCTTTTGACTATTAAAAAAACTTGTTTGGAGACTATGTTTTTATGTAATTAGTTCATTTTATAAATATTTGAAAATAATCCCAAAAAGTTTTTAATTTTGGTAAGTATTTTATAAAATTTGTTTAGTTTAAATTATGATAATTTTAAAAATAAACTAGTTTATGATTGAATTAATTATTTTATTTTGTTAAGATTGTGAAGCTCCTAAATTGATTATATTAAATCATCGTATTAAGATTTTAGCTCAATTTACAAATTAAATTCGATTTGGCTAAATTAATAATTCATTTAGCTAACCAAGATTAAGAACTAAATTATGGGCATTTATAAAAGTATTCTTTTCAGTAGCCCACTCTTTTGTTCTCAATTCCCGGCCAATTTCCGTATCCCCAAAGCAATTAAGTCATAATATCTAACATATTTAGTTAAAATAACAAAATGACAATATTTTTTATAAAATAATATGCATTCAGATTTTTAGTATTTAAAAATAATTGTATTTATGGAAAGAGTCCTAAATCTGACCAAATTAATGAACATTAACCATTTAAAAAGAAAAAAAAATTAAATCAATATACATTAACCCTTTTTCATCACCATTCACGTGTTTTCCCCACCTTTCACGTTTATTCATCACCTTTCACGTTTCAAGTTCATCTTTTTTTAAGGTGCTAAATTGTTGTTCATCAAGAAATTTTTGTTATTGTTAAATCAAATCTAATTGTTAATTCAAGCAGATTTCTCGATTGGCAAGGTAATTTCCATTAACCATTTTGATTTGTTTTGGTTTGATGTTTAAATTACCTATTCTATATAATACGGATTTAATTTTTATGTGATTTTGTTTAGTTATTTATCAAATAGTTATGATTTAAAAAAATTCAATTTTTTCGTGATTTTTTTTAATTTTTCAAATTTTGTAAAATCTAGAAATTAATATATATGTTTATTATTTTTTATTTTTAATACATTTTGATTTTTGATAATTTTGAAACTTGATTTTAGGGTTTTAGATTTTGGAGAAAGCATCTGATTGTATATATAAAATTGCGATGAATACATTATAATAAGGTAATACAAATCGATATTGAAATACATCCTGATGTTTGGAATACTAACTGATATTGAAACACATCATAAAATTTTATAATATAAACTTAACTAGAGAAATAATAAGTACAATTTTATACATATGCTTTGAATTTTCTTTTTTCGTTTATCAGAAATAACATTCTATCATTTAAAGATAAAAATAAGTTTTGTGTGTATTATATCCTTTTCGAAATACTTATGAAAACACTAAATATGTTGTTATTAGGTCTAAATATATGAATTCAAAAATTTACATCATGAAGATAGATTGAATCGCTTGTGATTCACGTACCTCTAATTAAAAGTGACTCATTGTGTTGGATTATATTATGAACACCAACACTTAACTTAATATCCTCAATTGATTTATAACATTGACTTGATCATTAGGAAAGTTTATAATGACCTTATTTCATCGTCTTCTATTTCGTAATATTTTTCAAAAGAAATAGGCACAATGATCAATTGTTCAATATCTACCTATATATATATATATATATATATATATATATATATATATATATATATATATATATATATATATATATATATATATATATATATAGTTACTATTATACACGTTTGATAATATTATTATATGCGTTGATACAATATCATAACATTAGTGATCTCCAAAACAGAAGAAACAATAACTCAAAAATGTAGATAACAAACAAATCATAAAAGAAGCTTTAATTAAGCCTCATACAGTTAGTATTTTCAGAAAAGAAGAACTAAAAATTAAAAATGACAGAAACTGCTAGGAATAAAATCATTATTTTGATATTCAAAAATCAATCAAAACACTGATACTTTTTTTAAAAACTAGAAAAACATAACTCAGATAACCATGCAGTTGTTAATTGCAAATTACTGTGGTTAATAGATATAATTATTACTCCCTGCACTGTGATTTATATATGATTATATTTTTTTAGGTACATATTGTAGATGTTTAACCCCCTTTCGCTACTTCGTGTGTATATTTTCAGATTTTGAACCTCTTATTAAAAATTCTGGCTCCGCCATTACTTTTTGGAGTCTATATGAAGAATTAAAATTAACAATTATCTTAAATTTTAAACAATTTATTTATTTTTAACTATGAAAAATTAAAAAATTCATTAATATAGAGAGTTAAAATAATATGATAATATGACATTTAATAGAATTTGCCAAAACAATTAGATGATATAACTTTAATAAATTTTGCCCAAAAAAACTTTGAAATCAACATCGAAATGCATAAATAATATTTTTCACATCCGTAATGTGAAAGTGAAAATTTTTCATAAATTTTCATGTAGTGATTTTTCTGAGACGTGTCAAGTTCCATTCTGTTTTTCAAAACATAATTACAACGGACAAGAGTCTTTTTCAGTCGGTTATTTCTTATTTAGACTCTAGCTAAATTGTATTTTTGGAACAATTTCCCAAGTCCCTTCTTAAATCACGTGACAAGGAGTTATTTCGTTATTAAAATTTACACCCAGAGAAATAAAAAACATCTTCACGTTTTTCCCACTATCACATCTGAATTATATTATGAACACCAACACTTAACTTAATATCCTCAATAAGTTTATAACATAGAACTGATCGTTAGCAAAGTTTATAATGACCTTATTTCATCGTCTTCTATTCCATAATATTTTTCAAAAGAAATAAGCACATTGATCAATTGTTCAATATCTACCTACACATATATTTTAAGTTATTATTATACGCATCGATAATATTATTATACGCATTGACATAATATCATAACATTACTGATCTCCAAACAGAAGAAAGAATAACTTAAAAAATGTAGATAACCAATAAATCAAAAAAGAAGTTGTAATTAAGCCTAATACAATTAGTAATTTTCCAAAAAAAACAAAATATTAAAAATGACAGAAACTCGTAGGAATAAAATCATTATTTTGGTATTCAAGAATCAATCAAAACACTGTTACTTTTTTTTTAAAAACTGAAAAAATATAACTGAATAACCGTATACTTGTTAACTCCAAACCACTGTGGTTAATAGATATATTTATTACTCCCTGCAGTGTGATTTAAATACGATTAAAGTAAGTTTTTGGGTACATATAGTAGATGTTGAACCCCATTTCGCTACTTCCTGTGTATATTTTTTCAGATTTTAAATCCTTTTATTAAAAAATTTGGCTCCGCCACTACTTTTTGAAGTCTATACGAAGAAAACAAATAGACAATTATCTTACCTTTTAAAAAATTCATTTATTTTAAATTATGAAAAAATTAAAAAATCATTAATATAGGGAGTTAAAATAATTTGATAATATGACATATAATAAAATTTGCCCAAAAAACAATCAGATGATACAATATTTTAAAAAAATTTGCCCAAAAGAACTTTGAAATCAACATCGAAATGCATATATAATATTTTTCACATTTTCATGTAGTGATTTTTCAGACACGTGTCAAGTTCTATTCTGTTTCTCAGTAGATAATTACAACGGACTGGTGTCATTTTCAGTCGGTTACTTCTTATTTAGACTCTAGCTAAATTGTATTTTTGGATCAATTTCCAAAGTCCCTTCTTAAATTACATGACAAGGAACAATGTCGTTATTAAAACTTACACCGAAATAAAAAACCTCTTCACATTTTCCCACTTTCACACCGGGATTATATTATGAACACCAGCACTTACTTAATATCCTCAATAAGTTTATAACACTGAATTGATCATTAGCAAAGTTTATATTGACCTTATCTCACTGTCTTCTATTTCATAATATTTTTCAAAAGTAATAAGTACAATGATCAATTGTTCAATATCTACCTATACATATATTTTAAGTTATTACTATGCGCGTTGACACAATATCATCATTAGTGATCTCCAAAACAGAAGAAAGAATAACTTTAAAAAATGTAGATAACAAACAAGTCATAAAAAAAGTTGTAATTAAGCCTAATACAGTTAGTAATTTTCAGAAAAGAACGAAAAATTAAAAATGACAGAAACTTGTAAGAATAAATCATTATTTTGATAATTAAGAATCAATCATAACGTTAATACTTTTTTTAAAAAAACTGAAAAATAGAACATATATAACCATATACTTGTTAACTCAAAATCACTGTGCTTAATAGATATATTTATTACTCCATGCAGTGTGATTTATATATGATTAAATTAATATTTTAGGTATATATTGTAGATGTTGAACCCCCTTTCGCTATTTCACGTGTAATGTTTTAGATTTTGAATCCCATATTAAAATTCTGGCTCCCCCACTACTTCCTAGAATCTATATGAAGAAAAAAAATCAACAATTATCTCAAATTTT
The DNA here is from genome assembly GCA_016801875.1 of Solanum sitiens. Lineage (NCBI taxonomy): Eukaryota > Viridiplantae > Streptophyta > Magnoliopsida > Solanales > Solanaceae > Solanum > Solanum sitiens. The sequence goes on from JABWTJ010000295.1 coordinate 1,098,385, forward strand.
AAACAGTTCATTTTTTTAAACTGTGAAAAAATTGAAAAATTCACTAATATAGGGAGTTAAAATAATTTGATAATATGACATTTCATAAAATTTGCCCAAAAAATAATTAGATGATACAACATTTGATAAAATTTTCCCAAAAAAAATTTGAAATCAACATTGAAATGCATAAACAATATTTTTCACATCCATAGTGTGAAAGTAAAAACTTTTCGCAATTTTCATGTAGTGATTTTTCAGACACGTGTCAAGTTTCATTATGCTTCTCAGTAGATAATTAGAATGGACGGGTGTCATTTTCAGTCGGTTACTTCTTATTTAGACTCTAGCTGAATTGTATTTTTGGATGAATTTCCTAAGTCCCTTCTTAAATCACGTGACAGGGAGCTATTTCATCATTAAAACTTACACCCACGGAAATTAAAAACCTCTTCACATTTTTCTCACTTTCACACCTGAATTATATTATGAACACGAACACTTAACTTAATATCCTCAATTGAATTATAACATTGAACTGATCATTAGCTAAGTTTTTAATAACCTTGTTAATTCATCATATTCTATTTCATAATATTATTCAAAAGAAATAAGCACATTGATCAATTGTTCAATATCTACCTATACATATATTTTAATTTATTATTATACGCGTCGATAATATTATTATACGCGTTGATACGATATCATAGCATTAGTGATCCCCAAAACAAAAGAAAGAATAACTTAAAAAAATGTCGATAACAAACAAATCCTAAAAGAAGCTTTAATTAAGCCTAATACAGTTAGTAATTTCAAGAAAAGAAGAACGAAAAATTAAAAATGACAAAAACTCGTATGAAGAAATTAATTATTTTGATATTCAAGAATCAATCAAAACACTTATACTTTTTTTTTAAAACTGAAAATATAACTCAAATAATTGTATACTTGTTAACTCCAAACCACTATGGTTAATAGATATATTTATTACTCCCTACAATGTGATTTAATATGATTCAAATAATTTTTTAAATACATATAGTAGATTTTGAACTCCCTTTTACTATTTCATGTGTATATTTTTTTTCAGATTTTAAAACCCTTATTAAAATTCTGGATTCGACACTACTTCCTGGAGTCTATATGAAGAAAAAAATCAACAGTTATCTTAACTTTTAAACAATTCATTTATTTTAAACTATTAAAAAAATTTAAAAATTCATTAATATAGGGAGTTAAAATAATATGATAATATGACATTTAATAAAATTTTACCAAAAAACAATCAGGTGATACAACATTTAATAACATTTGCCCAAAAAACTTTGAAATCAACATTGAAATGCATAAATAATATTTTCACGCCGTAGTGTGAAACTGAAAACTTTTCGTAAATTATCATGCAGTGATTTTCTAGACACGTGTCAAGTTCCATTCTGTTTCTCAGTAGATAATTACAACGGACAAGTGTCATTTTCAGTCAGTTACTTCTTATTTAGACTCTAGCTAAATTGTGTTTTTGGATCAATTTCCCAAGTCCCTTCTTAAGCCACGTGACAAGGAGATATTTCGTAATTTTCACTTACACCCACGGAAATGAGATACCGCTTGAAGTTTTTCCCACTTTCACACCTCAATTTTTTACCTTTATAATCTCTCAATTGACTGAAGGTTTCTTCAAGCATTCATCAATAAAAGTGAATTTCATACTTTCTTAGAGGTTTTATTCCTATTAAGTTTATTTAGTTTGTAATTCAATAGCTTTCTTATTTTTTTAGTTTTTGCTAACATGGAGAGATGGGATGATTTGAAGAATGTTATAGCTGTTGAGGAAAATGAAGTGAATGGAACTTGTTCAAGCAAGTGTTGGTTCAATTGAAACTCAACAACACCTACCTAATCAAGGTAATCGAAAATTCAATTGGGTTGTTCCATTTAATTAATTTCATTGTTTTCATTATTTTTCCTTTATTTTATTAAATTGATTTTTTTTGTAAAACTAAGAAATATTTCCCCCCCTTTCATTTGTTAATGACACTTTCATTGCAGTTGCAAGTGGTAGTTCTAATGTGATACCACCAGCCAGTGGCACATTGGAGCAAATCTAGCATCTGATAGTAGCATCTATCGAAGTTACTAATGAGCAATGGAAGAGAAGTGAAGATAGTTTGTCTTTGTCATGGTAATTTTATGACACCAGCTGAATTTGTCAAACATGCTAGTGAAGATGATGTTGCAAAATGGTGATGCATAGCATATCAAAACAAGCGGGATGCCTGAAAAAAAATTTATTATCTGAAATAGGAGGAACTAAGTCCTATACAACAACAAGGAAAGATGAAATAACAGCAACGACATAAAATCTATGTCTTTATTAAGATAATAAAGGGTTCAGAACATCATCTCCATCAGCATGTTTGACAAATTCAGCCACGGTTAGAAAATTACCATGACAAATACAAACTACCTTCACTTCATCTATCTTCTTACACGAGTATAAAAGTCCTTCAATCTTCTTTCTTTTTGGTCCTTCACCTTTTGTGTAGACATTATCCATATTGTTGAGCACGAAGTTTCTGAACTTCTCTGAAGCAATATTTTTCTCTGAATACACAAGTGATTTCTATTCAATTGAAGATGATTTCACATCTATAACTAAATGTAAAAATGTAAATTATTTCCCACTTCAGTTTTCGTACAAATTAAAATTGAATAAGTATGTATAAATCAATTCGTAAAATCTTGATACCTTGAGTAGGACGTTGTTGGATTTCAACCTCAGCTACACTTGAAGCAAACCATCCTTGCGATCCACCAGCTGGAAACATCAATGAATATTTTATTAGTTATTCACAAAAAATGATTCATTTTTTTCGAGTGAACATCAAAATTACCATTCAATGAAATCCCTAAGTTTTCATTCGCTACATTCCTTGAAGTTACAAATTAACTTTCGATCTTCATTAATTTCGAACGATTTAAAATAATTAGCTTTATAAAATTTAAAATGTTTTTCAAATTATTTTAGAGTAATTTTAGTAGCTTTTACAATTTTTAAATAATAAATATGTTTTTATGTAATTAGTTCATTTTATAAATATTTGAATATAATCCCAAAAAGTTTTTAATTTTGGTAAGTATTTTATAAAATTAGTTTAGTTTAAATTATGGTAATTTTAAAAATCAACTAGTTTATGGTTGAATTAATTATTTTATTTTGTTAAGATTGTGAAGCTCATATATTGATATATTAAATCATCTTATTAAGATTTTAGCTCAATTTGCAAATTAAATTCGATTTGGCTAAATTAATAATTCATTTAGCTAACCAAGATTAAAGAACTAAATTATGGGCATTTATAAAAGTATTTTTTCAGCAGCCCACTCTTTTGTTCTCAATTCCCGGCCAATTTTCGTATCCCCAAAGTAATTAATTCATAATATCTAACATATTTAGTTAAAATAACAAAATGACAATATTTTTTATAAAATAATATGTATTCAGATTTTTAGTATTTAAAAGTAATTGTATTTATGGGAAGAGTCCTAAATTTGACCAAATTAATGAACATTAACCATTTAAAAAGAAAAAAAAATTAAATCAATATACATTAACCCTTTTTCATCACCATTCACGTGTTTTCCCCACCTTTCACGTTTATTCATCACCTTTCAAGTTTCAAGTTGATCTTTCTTTAAGGTGCTAAATTGTTGTTCATCAAGAAATTTTCGTTATTGTTAAATCAAATCTAATTGTTAATTCAAACAGATTTTTCGATTGACAAGGTAATTTCCATTAACCATTTTGATTTATTTTGATTTGATGTTTAAATTACCTATTCTATATAATACGGATTTTCAGTCAAATTTTTAATTTTTATGTGATTTTGTTTAGTTATTTATCAAATTGTTATGATTTTAAAAAATTTCAATTTTCGTGATTTTTTTAAATTTTTTAAATTTTGTAGAATCTAGAAATTAATATATATGTTTATTTTTTTTTATATTTTTGATACATTTTGATTTTTGATAATTTTGAAACTTGATTTTAGGGTTTAGATTTTGAAGAAAGCATCTGATTGTATATATAAAATTGTGATGAATACATTATAATAAGGTAATACAAATCGATATTGAAATACATCCTGATGTTTGGAATACTAACTGATATTGAAACACATCATAAATTTTTATAATATAAACCTAACTAGAGAAATAATAAGTACAATTTTAAAGTATAAAAAAAATATAAAAATACACTTGATATTGAAATATAAATACAATTTAGTTTGAAAACAACTCAATATATTTGTTATGTATAAAAAAAAAGGTATTTTAACAAAAATGTATTTTCAATATTATTTTATTTTACTCTTAATTTGAAGTGTCATTAACTAAACAATACAAGTTCCATTCCTACACAGGCTCCTGCTGTGCCCCTTAAGCCCACAAGTACTGCAAAAGTTCTTGTTCTTCTTCCCACATACCTCGTTGTACGCCTTGTCATAATACTTCTTGGATGACCTTCTAGGATGCATGATTAGAAAACTAATATTTCCCATGACTACATTAACAAATATATATTTGTTAATGCAGTATTTGCAGTATTCTAAAACAAAAAAATGTTAGTCTATCATCACCCTATTATGTCTTTGTGTCGTCTTTGTCCTCTATTTCCATTCCTAAGACTACAAGTGAAACACTTTCTCATTTTGGATGGAGGCAGGCTATGGTTGATGAGATATCTGCTTTAATAAGAGTGGTACTTGGGAGCTTGTCTCCATTCCTGCAGATAAATCTACTGTTGGTTGTCGTTGGGTTTATGCAGTCAAAATTGAGAAGTTCAAACTATTTATCTTGGGATTCCTCGGTTGAACTGTGGTGCAAGGGTCAAGGTGTCCAAGATCACTTAACGAACAAGACTCATGTGGTAGATATAAAGGCAAAGACTAGTGAGGAAGATGCAAAAGCCAAAGAACAATGGGAGAAAATAGATGCTCAATTATGTAGTCTCCTATGGCGTTCTATTGTTTCCATATTGATTCCCTTGTTTCGCCCATTCCAGACGTGTTATACAGTTTGGAAAAAGGATCCAACAATCAATTTCATAAATGTAATGTGCGCTCAAACATCAACAGATTCAAAAAGGAAAAATATAGAACACACATTCAACTAATAAAGATTTGTATTTACATAAAACTATTTCACCTTTAGCTCGAATACAATAAATTAAAATCAATATTTAACTGTAGCCAAAATTCAAGACAACAAATATTACTCCTTCCGTCCCATTATATGTGGCACTTTTCACATTTTGAGATTCAAACAAGTCTATCTTTGACCGTATGATTTTCATAGATCCTTTTAACATTTTGAATTATCAATTATTATGACTTATAATACTCTTTACGTAGTTTCCAAATATATAAATTTCATTTCAAAAAAATTGAAAACTCCACATGCAAATGTCCGGTCAAAGTTAAACTATTTTGACTCTCGAAAAATGAAAAGTGCTACATAAAATGGGACAAAGGGAGTAATATACAACTCTGATCACAAACAGTGCGATTCTATCTCTAGGTTGTTACTATTTACATTAACTAAATGGGATACCAAAAAAGTGTTTGTGTTTTAAAAAAACAACATATTCCAAACTAAAAAAATATACAATTTCATATTGTTAATATTTATATTAAATATATTGTGATCCAAAAAGTATTGTATGTATTCAAATAAACAGAAAATGTATATGAATTTAAAAAGAATCAAACATTTTCTATCATTCTGCATCTTATATTGGATTCAAAACATCCAAAAAAAAAAACTAAAAAATATCAAACCAAAGATTTCACAGAATCAATCCAATCAACAAAAAACAAAAGTAGTGATTTCGAATTTTCTTGAATCCAATGGAACTAACAAAATTTATTGAATCCAATGGATGTGACTAAATTATAGTCATGGATTTCGAAAACATCCGTTACAAAAATATGCCGAATTCGATTCGAAGAAGCTATGAATATTGTCGATTGTTTAATTTGGAAGACAAAATTATTTCTATTTTTTTTTTTTTTTGGAATTGTTAAGAATGGAACAGGAAAAGAACGCTTGACATAAATAATGGCAACATATCAGCTTCAAAAGGTAACTGAATAATTTTCAAAAAAGTTCTCTCCTTTTTTTTTTTAAATTTTCGGTTCCATGTTTTCTCTTTACTTGTACTAAGTTTTTGTATTCTTTTATTTTAATCAAAATAAAATAAAAACGTAACTAATCATTTAACAAACTAAAATATTTGTGTTTTCAATGAATAGTTAAACTATTGCTAAGGAGTCCCACTAAAGTTGAAAATATTGCTGTTTTGAAAAATTTCCCTAGAGCAGCAACAATTCTCTTTCAAGTCGACCCGACCCTTACTCCTCTTTTTCCTTGGCGAACCCAGCCAGAAATCGACCCAGAAGAAACGCGAAGAAACCCAGAAACGCACCAGCAGTCCAGCTACCCTAGTCCAGCAGCTACGTGTCCATCTCGTACAAGGACCGTTGTCGAATTTTTCAGGTGATGCCTCGCTTGTCCTTGTTCAAGATCGGACGACTCCCTTCATTTTTCCGTTGGGAATTAGTACTCGTTCTAAGCTGTCAACCTTATCCTCCATTTCAAATTCAAATTTGTTCAAATTCCTCACCCGATTTCCCCCTAAATTCGACCTAATTCCCTCCATATAAAGGTTCTCTTCCTTTAGTGTTGGAGGTTGGAAAAAAAAGTGAGGAAGAAAATCGAGAAAGGCTATAAGAAGTGAATCACAGTTTGCTTATCAAATAGCTTACAAAAGGTCTTAGGAATCAATTTCTACAGTTGAAAAATCCTTAGAAAGATTCTCTAGTTCTACATTTCTGGAGGGTTCTTCGTTCAGTTTCCATTTGGATTTCTTGGTTCATTGCTCGAATCGGAACTCGTGTAGAAGAACTCGCCGCTCCTCTGCTCGTCTCGTTTCCGTTCACTATTCAAAAAAAGGTAATATCTACTCCTTTGTTTATTTCTTATTTCAATTACGAGTATTATGTGATGAGTTTGTCTCTGTTAGGTTTTCCTTGGCTTCATTCTCACTCGGGTCGAATGTGAATGGCCATGGTTTATTATCTTTGCTGGGGAATTCTTGGTTGATCATTGTGTTATTCCTCAATTAGATGTTCGAATCAGTTTGTAATTGCTTCAACTAAGTTAGCTTGACCCTTTAGTATGATAAGCTGGCAGCTCTTGGTCTCCATGGATGAGCGGGTATCGTTTATTGCATAAAGTGTGATGTTTGTCTAGTGTGAATTATGCTATCTCTATTTTGTTTATATTTGAGATCTTTTTATCTGTTAATGATTTGTTCATAATGTGAGCTGCTTTTGCTATGCCTTGCCTTACTCTCACTTAGCTGTTGTGAGTTTTCAAAATTAAAAAAACTCCCTTCTCTTTATCTTGTCTTAGTTTATGACCATACTCTTAGTTTCTCAAGTGAACCATGTGTTTATCTTTATTATGAATTAATTACTTTAGAGTATGTTTGTTAGCATTTGTGTTCCTATTCTAGCTAATTCTTTTTTTTTTCCATATGTTTGCATTTCCTTTGCACTTTGGGTTGGTGGAAACCCAAACTTCTTTATCGAGTTGACCTTCATCACTATTCGAGTTTCGGAAGCTGAAATAACGAAATGGAATCTAGAATAAAGGTCCAAAATTAATATACGTGCTTGAGGAGCTGAATTAGGATGTATACATTGAGTATACAGTTCAATATACAGGGAAAAAAGAACCAAAATACAGCCCATATACGATGGTATACGATCAGTGTATACACTGCCTTTTGGACACGAAAATAGGCCAAGGCCCAAGGAAATTTGCAGCAGGTCCAGCAGGTGTAAAAATGGGCAAGGTCCATTTTGGGTCATTTTTAGACTTATGACAGGTTATGAAGATATGGAATTTAGGCCAACGGCCAAATTTGATACTCTCTTCCTTTTTACTTAGAAATTTTTCAAAATGTCAATATTTTAACATTTAATAGGATCCATTGTCAACATTTTTAATATTTAGTAAAAATGTCAAAATTTTAGTTTATTATGTATCTTGTTTAAGTTTCTATTTAATGAATATAATTGTTAACTAACAAAAAGGAGAAATTTAGGGGAGAGAATTTTTTTAAAAAGGAACAATTGCTTAAAAGTCTCATCAGTTACAAAAATTCAAAAGTAACACAAATTCAAAAAAATAAACACAGAGAACTCATCCCACTTGTTCATCAAATTTCTAGTATCGATTTTTAAATTCTCATTGATAATACTCAATTTATGTTGAAATGAATTCGATTAAATCGCGTTTTTTAAATTTGTATTTGTTAGAATATCGTATCAACCTCAACAGATTGTAATATTTTCATTATGTATGCTATTCTTTTTCTAGGATCATGTATCTTTCTTTAATCGTATTCATATATAATGACTAGATTATATTGGAATACAATTCGTAAATTTTTTGTAATACAAATAAAAGAAAAATATATTTGGCAGTTACTTAATACAATTTTGATCACTAGGATACAATTTTAGTTTCGCTATGCAAGTAAAATACCTATTTTAATTTAAATGGTAAAGTGAGCACATAAAATACAAAATTTGTTGATATACAATTATGATGAAAACACAATAAAAAATACAAACTTGTTGTCATTGAAATTGAGACTAAAATACGAAATGAGCACAATAAATACTCACATAAATTGAAATACAAAATTGACTTTGTTGGTATATCATTATGATGAACACAAAAAAATACAAACTTTTCTGAATACAATGTGAGAGTTAAATACAAAATGATCACAGTAAAATACTCACCACAATTTGATATTCAATTTTAATTTGAATTGTAAAGTGAACACATAAAATAAAAAAGTTGTTGGTATACAATTATGATGAAAACATAATAAAAAAGAAATACAAACTTGTTGTCATTGAAAATTAAGATTAAAATATAAAATGAGCACAATAAATACTCACTTCAGTTGAAATACAAATGTGACTTTGTTGGTATACCATTACGATGAATACAAAAAAAAATAGAACTTATTTGTATACAAAGTGATATTAAAATAAAAAATAAACAAATTAAAATACAAAATTATCGTCATTTGTGTTCTAAGTTTCAATTGTGATATTTGGAAAATAAAACATTGTTGATTAAGTTGAATACCTCTAGTGATTCTCTTAGATTCTGTCATTGGAGAGTGATCTAGAGTTTATCAAACTCAAAAAGTGATTTTAACTACAGACAACAATTTTGAACGATTTAAACAAAAATAAAATCATAAAACATATATTGAAAAATGGATAGACTCATATTTTAATAAAAGGGCATTGTGTGAACATCTTTGTAAATATATTTTTCTCAAAAAAAAGAAGAAGAAGAGAGAGATTTTGAAATGGAGAAGAATTGGAAGATGAAAATATGAGAGAGAGAAAATATTTCATTTTAAAAGAAACATATGAGAGAGGATTAATTGAAAATTTTGTAATTAAAATGAGATAAAATAGGAAGTAAATTAGAATACACAATATTTTCTAAAATAATGACATTTTGACATTTTTACTAATATTTATAAAGTATGGAGGTTTTTCCTAATTAAGTTAAGTTATTTGACTAGTTTGCTAATTTTTTCTTTTACTTATATTGTATTGTTTTGACTTACTTTGTTTATCCTATGATTTAATTTAATAAAATTCCCAAGATAGTCATTTCTCTTTATATTCAAACAATATAAATATTTATTTTATACAAAATTACTTAGTTTTTATTTTGATATTGGTTTTTGTCATCACTTAAGTTATTTCCCTTTAGAAAAATCCCCTTAGATCTTTTCCTTTAAGATAATAATAATAATAATAATAATATAATAATAATAATAATAATAATAATAATAATAAGTAAATAATAATAATAATAAATAAATAAATTTCCTTTACTTAATTAAAATTTTGAAAGTTATTTGAGAAGTCATTTAGTCAAATCGCCAGTCAATCGCAGGTTAGTGGCCATTCCGAGGGCCTAACACCTTCTCGAAATGTACATTGAACTTCGAACCTATTTTTTGAATTGATTTTATCTGTTTAAATCATTTTGAAAAACCCTGAGTTTTTTTCTTGATTGTACTAAAATATTAAGTGGTGACTCGGTTTCTTTTGGAAATTCGATTTCTCTTAAGTCATAATTTAATCAATTTAAATGTATTTTTTACTTTGTTTTATTGGTCAAATTGATTAAATGTTATATTATTCTATAATTTCTCCTTTCAATATTACTGAATTTAACAGGGTAAATAATGCAAATTTAATTTGTTTAGATCTTAATAAATGTCTTTTTCATGAGTTTTTGAAATTATGATTGTGTCTAATTTTAATCTCTCGATATATGTATTTGACGCGTCTAATTATATGTATATGATATATACATGATTCAAAATTAGGTGTGATTTATTCTAGATACATTAAATCCAAGTGTATTCCTCTCTCTCTTTATATCTATTGTTAATTACCATCAATTAGAATCTCTACCTACCATACATAGTTAATTAGACATAATATTTGTATATGATTTTCTTTAATTGTATTTACCATAGTTTTCTTGTAATCTTATAAGGAGATAATATCCTTCATTCTAAAGGAATAACAATGGTCAAACATATATGCAGATCCTAAAACTTGTCCCTAAATTTTATTTTGGCACTCCAACTCAACCTTGTTCCATTTTAACCCTTCAACTCCAATTTTATGTTCCATTACTCAAGGTTTTTCTCTTGTTCATATGATATCATAGCCTCTTCAATCTCTCTAAAGAATCAAAGTCCTTCCGTTGTCAAACGGTGACTATTACTCATACATGTCGCTCGTCTGGCCAACAATTATATAAGAAAGTTGGGTAACTACGTATCTTTCTGGTGATACTCTCTCATAATTGATTTTATAGCACCATGCCACATTTTTGGCGATTTCTTTCCCATATCTGATTTCGTGTAGCACTGTACCACATTTCCAATTATTTTAAGAGAGAAGTATGGTAGGTAAAGATTGTAATTGCTGGTGATTAGTACCCCCCTCAAACCGATAGTGGTCAACCAACAGTAACACGTTGTTTGAATGGTTGTAACATGTTGTATTGTATTGTGTTGTTAGTTTAAATATAATATTATGTAATTAACTTTATATGGTAATTTAATCTAATTTTCTGAATTGTTAATATTTTAATATTGATTAATAATTTAAGTGGTTAAGATCGTCACTAAAAGAATGATAAATTAGATATGAAAAAAGTCTCAACAATAAAACTTTGAATAATTCACTTATTTTAAACAATAAAAAATTCTCAATAATTCACTTTATATAGAGAAAAAATAAATATGTTTTGTTTAACAATTTCCCATAAATTGGCAAGAATGGTTTTGGGTTAATGGAGTAGAAGTTGACGAGTTTAAGGGTTTCTACGTTTGGCCGTTTGGGTATAAATTGCTTGCTAATTAGTTTTGAAAAATAATGTGTTAAAGTTATTCTATTTATATCATAGGGTTTGGGGATAACTGATTTAAAATTTTATGACTTAATTTTCAAGTTAGGTACTTACAATCTAACTTAAATTCTTGGTATGAATTTAGAGTTTAAGATGTAGAGAAGAAGAGGGGCGTGTATGATGTATGAAAAATTAAGTGGGATGATTTGAATACTGTCATAACTTACTAAATGGAAAATAAATTGTGGACGACGGGTTTGGGGAAAATATGCGGACAGTAATTAATAGTAGTGAAAACTAGCTGCATTAGGAAAGTAGCTAAAAAAGTGTTGGAGTCTCGTCGAGTAAGGTTGGTAGAGACAACAAAGAGAATTGTTGGTGGAGTAAATTGATTCAATTGATGGTGGAGTAAAGCAATTCAAGGGAAGCCAAAAGAATGCATAAAGGGAGTTGTTAGTGACAATGATGAGAAAGATAGAGGTGAAATAAGGTATTGTATGAGGTGGCAATTATAGGCTCGCCAAGCAAAAGAGAAGAGGGTCCGAGACCTAGACCAAAGTGAAGTGTATTAAAAACAAGTTAGACAAGGTGTAGACGTAAGAAAGACACACATCCGACACACAATTTTCTTCATACAAAGAAGAAAACTCAAAGATTAAAAATGAATACCAACATATCAATAGCATGTTTTAAAACAAAAAGGAGATAAATGACTTTTTTTCTGTCACCATCAACTACAAAATCATAAAGTTAAGTTTTTACTACTTTAATGTCACCCTCATTTGTTTGATCATCCAGAAGTTTACATAATACACTCTTCGTTGTTGTGCCTTGTCACTCAATGGTGGAGGGTTAGGTAGACCCCTACCAATTCATATCTTGAGAAAAAAAATTTACAAGGGAAGGAATATGGTCCTTTCCTTTATGTGGAATAATGACAATGAAAATCTCATCCCTATACTCAGGTTACCTATGATAGCCCTATCATTACCTTTTATTGCCTTTAAGTTTGTCAATATTTTAGTTTGCCCAATTATCTTTCAATTTTTTTTTACAAACAAAGATATTATATTAATAGTAGATAATATGTGTCATTACAAGATAGCGGCAGAGCGTCCTGATCATTTGAAGTACTTAGGGCCGGAGGGGATAGAACAATACTATTACATCCGGTGGGTTTAACTGAGTCTTTGTTAGTCTAGTAAAAGGAGTTCTTACTTGATAGCCCCTTTCACGAGAACTTTTTTGACGCATTCCAATAACATGTTAATTTACTTAAATTCCATTATTTTTAAAAAAAAAATATTTTTCTTATTTCAGTGGGTAAAAGTTGTTTTTGTTTCTGTTGAATTCAGGGTTGCGTACCGGTTGTTTGATTCGGTTTTGGAATTTATTATTTTTACTTATCGTTCATCAATTTGTTATCATGCTAAATCGCTATGGAACCGTTAAAATATCAATTTACCGATCAGTTAGTGACCGTTATCGGTTCGATTATCGGGTTAATTGTTAACAATTCACACAAATTTCATTGGGAATTAATAATGGACTAATCACTAATTAACAGTTCGTAGTAGCCAAGAGACACTGATGATTTTTTCCATTTTAGTCCGTTACTACATAAAACACTTAATAAAACTCCATATTAACATGGACAGAGATGTCAATATTGCCCAAATTGGTAAAACTCAAAAGAATTCCTCATAACAACTAAGCCAATTTCGATATGAACTTAAGCGAAACCATTACAACACTACTAACAAAGAACACTAATGATTATGAGACCGTTACTAAGAAAAACTTTTTAATTGCAGATTGTAATATTGCAATATTGCAGGCATATCTCAGTGACTCATTCATACACTTAGAGAATGATATCCAATATAACTCGCCGGCTTGAGATCAGTGACAATAAATCAGTGGGTGATGTGAGCTTTGGAATATGATTGTGAAATTTGAGTGTCAACTATGAAGTCACTGTAAAGAGTCTGAAGTCTGAAGTGTAAATCCTAAAGGCTAAGAGTGCCTAAGACCTTAAGTGATATAAATGTAGTTAATTAAACTTCTTATCTGATTATTAGGCACCCAATAAGAAATATGATCAAACCGAGACCCGAATCGATAAGCCCATAAGAAGTTAATAGTAAACTGAAATTCGAACCGTTAACTCATTAACCCGAACCATTGACCTAATAACCAAATTATCAATTTGAATTATCGATTTTTCTTCGACCTTGAATATGAATTATTTTATTTTTACATACCTCTTGACAGTAAGGGTAGGTTTCATCATAAACAAATTTAGGATACTTTAAAACAAAATTTAGAAAGTGATTCATGACGGGATTGTTGGGTTTGCACTTTAAAATTGCCTTTTTTTTGTTAAAACAAATTTACCACTAGTCAGAGCGTCTATCGGCCTTTTATTGAAAATAAAATGATATCAATAGGGATAAGTCCAAGCAAGGGGTTCTAGGCCTTACCTTACTATTTCTAATAAGATAACAAGTATCTACTAATTAACAAGCATGGAGAAAATAAGAACTAGAGAAAACTAGGTATTCTATGATCATCACCGAGTTTATAATCCTCACTATGATGATATTACAAATGAGGATGCTTAAGTAATGCAAGAATATAAAAGCGAGGAACAAATATGAGTTATCCAACTCAAACTTCATTTGATATATGTATGAACTAAAAAAGATTGTTTGCCCGTCAAAAGTAATCTGAAGTATTTTCTTCTTATTTTCTACTTCAAATTTTTCTAAAAATGATTGATAGTTCATCACTTCTTGTTGGATTTGTTGGATCTTGATAATGTTGTTGTCATCGTCATATGATTTTGCTTTGCCAGTCGCATAAGTAGGTGCCTTGAAACAAATTCCTCACTCACCTTACCATCCCAACTATGTTATCTTCCATATGTCTTCTTTTTGCATTTGGTGCTTCCACTTCTTTGTTGTCTAGGTGAAAGATCTCTATCCTTAGCCACCTTATAAAAAAAAACTTATTATACATAACCATATTAGTTACATAGTGAAATTCGTGCTTTGAATTTGTGATAGAAGAATTTCCTAACAATATATACAGAAAATCAGGGATAACTAAAAATAGTTTAGAACATTAAGTTATGATAATAAGTTCATTACTTTTTCAAAAACTCTTTTACTACATCCAAAATCACGTAGAAAATAAGAGAAAATGCTACAAATAAAATTTTAATCCTTCATTTTATTTATGAAAGATAGAGCACTCATCAATCCGTTGACATGAACTTGAAATTACAAAACTAAGACAAATTCTATTTGAATCAATTATATAAATTAAATTATAATTATTTTTTTAATAACTCATTTTCCATAAGGTCTGACTTGCACAGGCGTGTCATCCTCTAGTTAACACATAATTGTCGGATTTAACAAGAAATAGAAATTCTAACTCGGAAAATAAAATTAGAAAAACTTAAAGCAGTATATACCAGATCCTAGCATATAAGCAAAACAACTAATATCAGGTCTTTCAATACCTATTTTCAAAATGTAGCAAAAAATGAAAATATCAAGTTGAAAAATAACTTAGAAACCCTGTAATTGCTGTTAGTTGCTTCTAATTAAAGCTCAAATAAGCACTGCATAGCCAAAATACAAGTAGAATGAGCAAACCATAACCTTAATATATCTTTGATGGAAGGGACTTACAATAAAACGATCAAATAATAACAATATCAAAGCTAATGCCGTTTTAGGCAATAAAACGAAAGATCAAATAACAACAATATCAAAGCTAACGCCTTTTTGGGCAATAGCCATTGAACTTTTTCAGTACAACAAAATTAAAGGAAAGGTCATAACAACCATATCAAAGCATTCGTCCATTTTTCAGTAGTCAAGAATTATATTTATGTGCTTTAAAGGGTTTTCGACGTCAACGTCACCTCCACCACCATGTTTGACAAATTCATCTGGGGTCAGAAAACTAGCATGACAAGCACAAACTATTTTCAGATCTTCTCTCTTCGTAAACGAGTATAACAAGTATCCTTTCGTCTTCTTTCCATATGGTCCGTCATAGAAAATAGAAGGCATCTTGTACAAGAATTTTCTCAGCTTCTCTCCAACTTTTTTAGCACTTTTCCCTGACAACATTCATTATTTCTCATTAGTAGTTTCGAGAAACTTGTTAAAGCTAATCGATACCATTTTTTGTGAACTTATACAATTTTTTTAGTTGAGTAAATAAAGAGTGTTTCAACGAAAGAATTAAAAGGAAGAATTTTTTTATACATCGATTAGGTGGTTGTTGGGTTTCAAGCTCAGTCAAACTTGAAGCAACACTTCCTTGCAATCCACGTGAAAACAACAAAGAAGAATTTCCATTAGTTATTGATGATGAACAGTTCAATATTTTCAATTTTTTTAGAGTTAACACCCAAATTACCTGAACGCCCTAAATTCAACTTCACATTCCTTGAATTTTCTCTATTTTCTTCAGTTTTGTCCATGTTAGCAAAATCTAAAAAATGATAGAGCTTTTAAATTTCAAACTAAAAAATTTATAAAATGGATAGAGAAAAACTCCATAAAAGTTTCAGGATGGAGAAACCATTAGACCATTTTGGAAGATTATAAAAAAGAAAATTTCCGGATGCAAAGGCAAAAAATATGTGAAGCGGTATTCCGTTTCCGTGGGTTAAGTGAAATGAAAAAAATATCCCACTAGGATGAGAAAACACGTGAAAGACTCTTGTAGAAATAGCATGACCCATATTATTTTTTATTTTTCTTCTTTTTTTTGGTTGCTTTTTTTTTTTTGTTTTTTTTAGTCGTAAATTTATTTTTATTACCCTTTTTTTACCACTTATAAAAGAGGAAAAGGTTAATTAAATGTAATTTTCTACTTTATTTAATTGTAAAAATGTATTTAATTTTATATTATCTGATTATTTTTACTTTTGGCATTATTAACCTGAATAACATAAACAACATCGATCTCACTAGATAAGAATACAATTATGTGCCTTTCCGTGAGTTTTTTTTATAAGTTATCACTTGTGCAAAATTTTGGTCCCAATATACATGTATTTCGGTTAAATGAGGTTTAAAATTAGTTGTAAATATCCAAGTATATTGCCATGTCTCTGACTCTCTCGCCTGCCTCTTTTCTTATATGTAATGTATGATAGAAAAATACAATATATCTAGTGTATCTAATTTGAAATCAAATATGAAACTATAATTAGTGAGACAATATATAATTATTTCAAACTATAGGGATAATAATTAGTTAATAAGGTAAGAATGTTTGTGTAATTATGAGGCTTTTTCAACTTGATACTCCCTCTATCCATGTTAAGTGAATTGTTGGGATATGACATGTTTTAAGAAAAATATTTTAGTACATGACTAATTGAAATGTTACTTTCCACTATTGTTCTTTACATCATTTTCAAACTATTCTCCTATATAATGTAAAACAGTTAAGAACCTTATTAAATGAAGAATATATATGAAATGTCCCAACAATTCTCTTAAGATTTGAACAACTCACTTATTTTAAAATTCTCAAAAATTCACTCAAAAGACAAAAATAATAAATATAACTTTTAATAAATTCTCATAAACTGGCCACAATGATTTTGTGTTAATGGTGCAGGAGTACTTAACTAGTTTAAGGATTTTTGAATTAGGTTTGCTTGCTTAATTTGAAAAATAATGTGTTAAATTCATTTTATTTATATTTTATGATTTAGGGTTAACTAATTTAAAATAGTCTTAAGTTTTCAAGTCAGGTATTTAAATTCTTGATATTGAATTTAGATATTAAGAGGTGAAGGAAGAAAAGGAACGTATCTAACATATCAAGAGTTAAGTGGAATGACTCTCAGGAGATGGGGGAGAAATTAAGGACAATGGGGATTGAGGATAGTAATAAGGATGCTAATAGTAGTGAAAACTAGTTGCATTAGAGCGAAGTACCTAAAGAAGTGTTGGAATCTCATTGGGTAATGTTTATAGACACAAAAGGGATTGATTTGTGGAGTGAAGAGGTGGAAGGAAAATTAGTGAAAGCCAAAAAGGATCTTTATAGAAAGTTACGTTGTTGGTGAGTAATGAAGAAGCGAAAAAGGTAAAATAAAAAAATATATAAAGTGGTGGAGAAGAAAGTGAAGTTAACAATTACAATGACTAAAATGGTAACTTCTAAACACTTGTATGGAGAGCTTCATTATATAGAGGAAGAGATAAGATGTTATATAAGATCATCTAGTAAAAAAAAAAGAGGATCTGAGATCTAAACTAAGTGAAGTAGACTAAAACAAGAAAATAAAGATATTGATGGAAAAGACATATTCTCATAAAAGAAATCTAAATATAAGATTAAAAACATATACCAACTTATAAATATTTATATTATAAATACAACAAAAAGGTGATAAAATGACTTTTTTTTTTATCATCATTATCAACTACTAATAACACAAGTTTTTGCTAGTTTAATATCACCTTCATTTGGCACATCAATCAAAATTTTACAAAATACATAATTTCTTATTGACATTGAACATCACCGCCTCACTGTTGTGCCTTGCTATTATTCTTATTGTCTTAAGAGATTGTTCCTTTCACAAGATTTTTTTTGATACATTTAAATCACTTGTTGATTTACTTTAATCTCTAGAACCATAAAAAAATTATTTTTCTCAAGCCATATAGTAAGAGTTGTTTTTGTTTCTATTGAAATTTGATATATATTCAACTCTGACTTACCTCTTGACCTTGAGGGTAGATCCTTTTTTTTCCATAACAACTAAATGGTCGGGGAAATAGAGCCTAATTAGAAAGATCCTATCCTATCAAGGTTATGATCCAGAGATTTTAATTAACAAAGCAAAACAACTATACTAATGCATTTAAGCTACAATTGTTAATGCATGCCCAAAAATATTTGAGAGTGATTCATGACCAAACTATTGGATTTTTCTTTTGGATTGTCGTGTACATTCATAATTACATTAATTTTCGAATAAGGAATCAAGAAATGAAACACAATATATGATTATTATTTTTAATATCATCGATTAGTTTCTTCCTAAGTTCTAGATCACATATATAAAATTCCACCCTTAAATCCTAATTGGGACTTGAAAACCTAAGAAAAATCATTCATACATAAAAAATAGCAACACAACACAACACAATATCATTAATCATATACGTATTAATTATCACATAATTGACAGATTTATCAAGATCAAATAAACATCGTAATTTAAAAAATAAACTTAAAATATTCTAAAACACTTAACAATAAACCCCAACACATAAAGAACACAATTAATTTATTTTAACACCTACTTTCAAAATTTATTAAGATATGATAATCCTAAGTTGAAAAGAAAACTTACAAACCCTAAAAAAAAATTAACCCAAACCCTATAATTAACACATAAATACTACAAATCTTACGAGAAATAATAAATGGAGTATTACATAATCAAAAGGGATGATTAGAAAATGACATCCCAACGGCATTTAATCCTAAAACTGGGCATCTAGGCTTTGTCCAGGAAGAATGAGTCATTAATATGTGGAAAACTTTACCAAAATACACATTTTATTTGAATATAATCTCTAAAAGTTTCTACCATCTAAGAAAATTACAATCATCGATCTCATCTCGATATCTTTATCCCTTTCGGATATATCCCTCCCCTCTCGGATCCATCGCTTCCATTAAGTGATGTATAATTCACAATCAGTGGACTATGTATCCGCAAGTTTCCTGATGTATCTGATATCCTATAATTTTAAGAATTTTTTGTAATTTAAGAATCAATAGGGATGTGATGTAATTAGCTCTTAACACTATAAGATTTATGTAAGATTTACAATATACCATATAGCTTCATTACAATTAGTGTAGATGGTCGATATGTTAATCATTGTGGCCCATTTTGTCAAATAGAGTCCGCTACTTTGTTGACTTCTGTAAAATAGTTGGTGACATTAACATCATTCTTATTAATGCGAACGATAGTTTCTTTCAAATATAACTTTAAACCCCCTTAAAAAAGTTAAAACTCCAAACCATAATTAACACATAAATATTGAAAATCTTACAAGAGATCATGAACAAAAACACTTATATAGGTATAATTAGAAAGTGACATTTTTATAATATTTAGACAAGCTAGGCGAAACAAATGACATAAATTGTTGATATTCACTCGCACGTTACTCATCTCCTCTCTCACATGTCGATGAACAAGAAAAATGAGTTGGAATTTAATGAATTGCTTAGTTTACTGGCCTGAAATTGTGCAAATTAATTTCAAACAAACTTATTATACATAGCCCCGTTAGTTACATAGTGAAATACTTGCTTTGAATTTGTGATAGAAGAATTTCCTAAAAATATATAGAGGAAGTAAGAAATATCTAAAAATAGTTTAGGCCATTAAATTACGATAATAAGTTCATATTTTTTTTTAAAAAAAAAACTTTTATTACATTCAAGAACACGTAGAAAATAAGAGAAAATTCTACAAATGAAACTTTAATCCTTCATATTATCTATGAAACATAGAGTACTCATCAATTCATTTGTTTGAATTCGAAATTATAGAACTATAACAAATTCTAATCAGATCAATTATTCAAGTCAATTAAATTATAATAATTATTTTTCTAACTCATTTTTCATAAGGTTCGTACTTTCACAAGCTTCTCATCCTCTGATCTCGTTAACACACAATTGTCAGATTTAACAAAAATAGAAATTCTAACTCAAAATATAAACTTAGAAAAACTTAAAGTAGTATACCAAATCCTAACATATAAAGAGAACAACTAATATCAGGTATTTCAATACCTGTTTTCAAAATGTAGCAAAAATGAACAACCCAAGTTGAAAAAATAACTTAGAAACCCTTCAAACATGTTAGTTGCTTCTAATTAAAGCTCAAATAAACATTGCATAGAAAAAAATAAGTAGAATGACCGAAAAATAAGCTTAATATAGCTTTGATGGAAGAGTCTTACTCTTCTACAACAAAAAAAAAAGATCAAATAACAACGACACCAAAGCTAAGGCCATTTTGGGCAATATCCATTGAACTTATTCAGTACAACAACAAAGGAAAAGATTAAATAACAACCATAATAGAGCAACTAGTCCATTTTTTTAGGCAAGAACTATATCTATATATTTTAAAGGCTTTTCAACGTCACCTCCACCACCATGTTTGACAAATTCAGCTGTGTCAGAAAACTAGCATGTCAACTACAAACTATCTTAAGATCTTCTCTCCTCACAGACGAGTATAATAAATATCCTTTAGTCTTCTTTCCATTTGGTCCGTCATAAACAACACAAGCGCTGTGCAAGAAGTTCCTCAGCTTCTCTCCAACTTCTTGAGCACTTTCCCCTGACAACACCCATGATTTCTCATTAGTAATTTTTAGAATCTAATCCTTACCATTTTTCGTGAACTTACACTTATTTTTTAATTCAAGTATATAAAAAATGTTTCAATGAAAGAATAAAAAGGAAGAAATATTTTGTACATTGATTTGGTGGTTGTTGGGTTTCAAGATCAGTCAAACTTGAAGCAACACTTCTTTGTGATCCACTTGATTCACCTGAAAACAACAAAGAATAATCTTTATTAGTTATAACGATGAACGGTTCAATATCTTAAATTTTTTAGAGCTAAACTCTCAAATTACCGTTCAATGAACACGCTAAACTCAGATCCACATTCCTCATGTTTTTTCTATTTTCTTCAATTTTCTCCATATTAGCAAAATCTAAAAATTGAGAGAGTTATTGAATTTCAAACTAAAAAATTATCAAATGGACATAGAAAACTCAATAAAAGTTTCAGGTTGGAGAAATTATTAGGCCATTGAGGAGATTATTAATTTATAAGAGAAAATTTCAGGGTGTAAAGATAGAAAACATGTGAAGGGATATTCCATTTTTGTGGTAACTGATCAAAAGTGACACGTGTTAATTGTAAATTCATTTTTATAACTTAGGAAATTGCTCCCAAAAGGTAACTGATCAAAAGTGACAAGTTAAATGTAAATTCATTTTTATCTCTTTTTAACCACTTTAAAAAGAGGAAAAGGTTATTTAAATGTATTTTTCTAATTTATTTTATTGGACAAAAATGTTATAATATCTGATAATTTTTTCTTTCGGCATTACTAACCTAAACAAGGTAAACAACATAAATCTCATTAGTTAAGAATTTTGATTATGTGTTTTTTCGTGAGTATTTTTGAAAGGTATCGTTCGTGCAAAATTTTGGTCCCAATATACATGCATTTTGGATAAATGGGGTTCAAAATTTAGTCCCAATATACGTGCAAAATTTGGTCCCAACAACATAAATCTCACTTGTATTATTCTTTGTTGCACCTTTTTAAAAATCTTGTTTAGAGAAACTAATTAAAGAATCATTAACAAGAATTGTATAATAAGGTGATAAATTGAATATTATCTTGCAATATGTATAAAATTATCGTTTTTCTTGATGATTGAGCAGAATATCAACACTTTGATATGCTCATTGGACTACAAGAACTACAAGGCCGAAATAAGACTGCATATGCACAGGATTAATTCCTTTAAGGATGGGGTGGTTATTTTGGTGACTGGATGTTTAACCGGAACGGATAAGTTAAAAAGGAAATTCGCCCAGATATTTTTCTTTTCTCCAAAGGACAAGGGTTATTTTGTTTTTAATGATGTCTTTAGATATGTCAAAGAAAATGAGATTGATACCGTCTCAAAAGTTATTAATGGAACTGAGGATGTGCACTCAGAGGTTTTGACCCTTGATCCAGGTTGGATCTCTTTTCTAATTCAATAAATCTACTTGTTCTTATATCCTCTTAAAATATTTTACTATTTTCATTTTGAATACAGAACCTACTCATGTGGCTGATCCTCCAAATCTCGACCAAGCTCACATGCAGAAGAAGTTCAATATGTTGAGGAGCCATTCTGGAAGTATTAGTGGGTACATAGAATTTTGATGGCCCTTTCTTTTTTGTGAAGTGACGATTGATGCATATGACTTCTTTGGAGAATCCTCTTGGAAAGTAGAATTAGCGGATTCTGTATTTGCAGGGTTCTGATCCTCGTTGAAACGAGATTCGGTTTCCATAACAATCTATCTTTCATCACCAACATGTCTTCCATCTTCCAAAGAGTCGTGGGTCATTTCCTCAACATGTTGAACTTCTTCTACATGTGAGCCAACTTGGTTGAGATTTGGAGGATCAACGACATGAGTAGGTTTTGGATTCAATATGAAGATAGTAAAAGATTTTAAGAGAAAACAAGAACAACTACACTTGTTGATTTAGAAAAGAGATCCAACTTGGATCAGGGCTCAGAACCTCTAACTACACATCCTCAGTTCCATTAGTCATTTCTGAGACGTTATCAGTCTCGTTTTCTTCTACATACCTAAAAACATCATTAAAAACAAAATAACCCTTATCTTGAGGAGCAAGGAAAAATGTCGAGGCGAATTTCCTTTTCAACTTATCTTTCCCGATTAAACTTGTCATCCTTAAAGGAATCCTATGTATCTACAGTGATTATTAATTACGACCTTATAGTTCTTGTAGTCCAATGTACATATCAAAGTATTGATATTCCACTCAAACATCAAGAATAACGTTTTAAATATGCATAGTTTACTTAAATCTCATAGTATTAAGAGCTAATTGCATAATTTTCCTATTCTTTTTTAAATTACAAAAATCTCTTAAAATTTATGGATTTTGGATACATTACTGGACTTCCTGATACATCACTCGACTTTCGGATACATAGGTGAGGGATGTATCCGTGAGGGGAGGGATGTATCAGAGGGGATATGACATCTGGATACATCACTTGACTTACAGATACATCAGCGGATATCCGGATACATAGATGAGGATGTATCAGGGGAGTGATGTATTTGAGAGGCATGATGCATCATCGAGAGGAGAGTGATGTATTTAAGAAGAGATTTTTGAAATATTTTTAAATGATAGAGAATTTTAGAGATTATAGTAAATAAAATGTGTATTTAGGTTATTTTTCCTTTTTTAAGTATTGCAAGATAGTATTCAATTGAATTTATCACCTTATTATGCAATTCTTGCTAATGCTTCAATTAATGTATCTCTAAATAAGATTTAAAAGAAGGTGTAACCGTTCTAGCTCTGGGCATAACAACAACGCTTCTCGGTCATTTTATAGAGTGGACAACATAAATTGAAGTAAAAACTTCAAAACTTATTTTTATGATCGATAAATCTGTTGTTTTTATCTCCCAAGCTCAATGGATAATGCGTCACATTCCATCCTTCTTTAGTTAAATACTAAACCCGGTTCACAACAGAGTTTGAACTCATGACGTGTGTGCACCTCATGTCCATGTTGTACTACCTTTGCTATTATACCAAAGGCATATTGAGGCATAGTTCTCAAAACAAACTTTCCAATACTACCAGCCACAAATATGTTCTCTGAAGGCACAACCTAAAAGTTGTTACATCAAACTTTCAACCTCACTTTCACTGTCAAATCTAAAGTAATTTTTGGTGTTAGTATGAACTACTCCTCTACAACACTCAATTAAGTGCCTATTACCAACAATTATACCTATTACCTACATAAGCTATAGCCTATAGGAACATAATTTGTATTATCTTATTTTAGTTTGATAGGTAAATAAGATGAAACTTACAGCAATTAGTGAAGTTTACAACTTCTATGAATCGATAATTTTTTTGTAAGTCAAGTGTCTTATTCTATCACATCATACCCGCTCAAACTTTGTCGTTATTGTGGTTTTGCGCTAAGAGTCCATGTACTTTTCATTCTTCAATCTCACAACAATTCTTTTATTACATTACATCTTAAACACATGTATCTAATTTTACCATAGAAAATGTTAGTTTTATTCCATTTAGAATACACACTAAGAGTTGTCTTAACCATTTAGTCTGATCACTAATCAACTACAATACAACAACTAACTCTAATTTAGTTGCCTTTTATGTTATGGCACCGTCATCAATAATAACTCATCATTACTAGCGAATTTTGAGATTCACATTGCTTGTACTCTTCTAGAGTTCTAGTACAACAAAATATTAAATTTATTTAATACTATATACTTGTGGCACCTCTCATGCATCACCTACTATTTCTTTCCAAAATAATGCATCAAGAAGTAATATCTCAACAAGAACATCAGAAATATAATAAATTCTAAAAAATCATTAATATATTTTTCCACTCTAACGCTACATTCAATCACATCACAATTGACTATCACAATTATGTATATGCAACATTTATTAACACACAATTAAGAAAACTTAGATTCTATTTTTTCTTTTCTTACGATTATGTAACCCAACCTTAACAAAACACATCTACACTTTTAAATATTTCATAATATAGAGATAAATTTTTCATTAAGTTTTCAATTTGGTATGTAAATACAAATTTATAAATTAAAATGTCAAAAACTTCATCTCTTTAATTTGTTTTTCTTTTTATATGTAGAGAAGGCATTCACAAATGTGACACAATAATAATTTTCACATCTAGTATTATTCTTGTAAGTCTAAAATTTGGATGCTCAAAAAATACAAACATGTAATTTCTTAGAATGTTCAATCTCAACACAAATTTACGCATCAAAAGCAACCCATGTATGATAACTTAGCCACTCAATACATTTGTTATAAGTTAATGATCTCTAAAGCATTCTATCAAACAATAAGCAATTAACAAAGCATTCTATCACCAGAGACTAATATCATCTATCTCAGCTACTTTAAATATTGCAAAATATGTCATTTTTTAATTATTTCTAGTCGATTATTTGTAATTTTGTTCCTCTCTTGTAAGGTTTTAAAATATTAATGTGTTTATTAGGGTTTGGGGTTCAACCTTTTAAAGTATTTCTATGTTATTGCTCGACTAAAATAATTCATTTCTTGCTAAATATAAGTTGTTTTCTTTACGTGTTAAGATTTTCTATCAACTGGTAGCTTTAAGGTTTTCTAAGTTTATTTTTCGAGTTATAATTTTTTATTTATTGCTATATCTAACAATTGTGTGTTAACATATATGTAATCCCTCTTTGATTATGTGTATTTTTGTTCTTCTCGTAAAAATACAGTATTTATGTGTTGATTAAAATTTGGGGGTTAGATTTTAAAGGGTTTCTAAGTTATTATTTTTGTTAGAATTTTCATTTGTTGATAAATAATTTTAATCATTTTGTTAAATTTTATCCAACTCAAATAAAATGTTTCAACTTTCAATCATATTTTCATAAGGATCATTGATTCGAACAGTAAATCACATATACCACCTTAGATAATATCAATATTTTCCATATGTGAGTTTAATAAGAACTTTCCATTCTAAGAACGTAAGTAGTTCTAGAATCCCTAATATATATAAGTCATGTTTTTCTTCAACTTGAGTGTAATGCACAAATATACTCGGTATCATCCAAATCTAACATCCGATCTTTTAGATATTAGTCACAACCCCATAAGATTCACTTTATAAATGACCACACAAATATATCATCTGCTGCTTAGTCAAGTTTTCCCTTTGCAGAATTATCATTTCTCCAAATTTGAAATCCTTGGCTCAATTTGCCACACACAAATATATTCAAACTTTAAATATATAGTATTGTCACATACCTTCTTCATGAATACAAGAAGTCCAATTATTCTCCCCGTTGAAAACTCACATGGAGTATGCTTGAACTTGTCATTTGGCTTCCTTGTACATATCAGATTCCCCATTGATTTTACAACAAGAAGGTCAGTGTCAATATCAACCCTATTGATTTTACCAATTTAGTAGTATTTTTCGTAAGAAAATAAAGTATATGAAATATTCTTAAAATTGTTGGAAATCTTACTGGAAAATATTTATCAGGAATATTTTAGAAAATTCTCATAGCTTGAAGTGTATCTTTCAATCTTCTACTGCCAAACACAAGCAAAAAAAATAAAAAAAATATATAGGGTGTAAAATATTGGATAGAAAAATCTACTTTCAATGTAATAAATCAATAGAAATAAAGTGATATATACAGTTTAATTTAGAATTGTAGTAAAGAAATGACTCATAATTAATGTATTTGTGTTATAAATAGTCAGGAGTTAGGAAAAAGGTCACACAAGACTATTTAGGACATTTAATTATCATCAGAAATATGTTAGAGTAATTAACGTATTAAATATTCATCAAAAGGTATAATTAAATGAACCTAGACATAAGTAAGTATGAATATTTTCTTTTGAGATCTAAAATCATTTTTTTTAAAAAATATTTAGACAACAAATCAACAATCAGTCAAAATTTCCCAAATTAAAAAAATTGGGAATAACCACAAGTTTTTTCAGATTTTTCAATTAGCACCACAAAATTAGTAAATATTTTGCTGGTATGACTAAAGTATCCTTCTCAAATGGAGGAAAAATAATAGAAGACTCCGGAGCATGCAATATTTAAGCTCTACATATCAGTTTCTGTAACCACAACTGAGTTTCAGGGGCAAAAATGTTCAAGTTTTCAAATATCTGAATTGTTTCTATTACTGTAGGGTTAGTGTATACAGTGTATCTAGTATAAATTACACCTACCTGATATTATACATATATGTGGATATATTTGGACACACCAAAATCTAATAAAATCTATAGTATTACAAATCAGAATATATCTAAATAATTAACTCTTGACAAATGGAATTTCTGTAACTTTTCTAATAATGTTCGGTTATATTGGATCTTTATTTTAATAACAAATCACAAAATAAGTTTCAAGTTCAAAAGAGTGATTTTAATAAGTTTTTCAAGTGAATATTATTTTTCTAACTTACAAAGTTTCCACTTTTGTTTTATCTAAACCTAGCTCGATTTTCTTATTATAAAAGATTTCTTGTTTTTTCAGAAAAATATTTTACTTTTATGGGATTCTTCATACTAGCACTCCCTCCTAAGACTACACATGCAAGTTTGCATTTATACAACTCAAGTCACGAGGTTTTCCCTCCTCAAGCTTTATTATAATTAAATTAGCAAAAGACATAGATTCTCTTTGAAAATTCAGTTACTCACTTGAAATATCATATAGATCTATTATACATCTAAATTAAGTAAATTTATTCACCCCTAAAATTAAAATGAGAAAAAATAACAAAAAAAGTAACACGCGAATCACGAAAAATAAAGTTTAAAAAAGCAATAAAAAATGAAAATCATCCTTACCCTCCACAACCTCAAAGCATCAGGACAACGATAGTCTTGTGGTGTTGATTGTTGTGATTGTTTATTAGTTGTTCAGATCTAAATGTGTGAAAGTCATTGGAAAGTCATCAAAATCGTGACTGATCGATTTGAGCTTGCCTGAATACCTACAAAATAAACTAAAGAAATAAATTCAAAAAGGGATAAGGAGAAAGGTTTTCATTTGATGTTTGTCGATGATTGATTTGAGGTTTTGGGTGGCTTTTTTCTCTGGTGTTTTAGGTGGTTGGTTGGTGGCTACTAGTTTTTCAGAAAAGAAGAGAAAAGCCATTGTAAAGGTTGTGGTGGTGATGAGTTTGGTGTTCTTTGGCGGAGAAGACGAAGAAAATTGTGGTATGAGTTGAAATAAATAATTTTTCTGGCAAGATTAGAGAGAAAGTGAGTGGGATTAATGGATGGAAAAAATATAATTATTAAAAAAATTAATAATTAAATAGGAATTAATTAGTATAAGATATAAAATTAATAGAAAAATGTTAGTCATAAAGAAAACAAACCAAAAAGAATATAGTTTCTGATGTGGAGCTGACATACTGTTAAAGTAGCAACTATTGTAATACTCACATATGGTAAGAATAGTGTTACACGTTTTAAAATGGTATCAAATTTATTTTCAAATAATAAAAGTGTAATATATACTTCTAATAGTTTAAATAAGTAGTTGATTTTTCGAAACAAGCTTAGGGAAAATTGATGTATTTTCCCTTAAAAAGACAATAATGTCATTTTATCGAACAGAATGTGAAAAATTCGACGTTATTATAAAACTAAGTTCCAACATCTTTAGTCCTAATCATATTATTTGGCTAATAGTTTTAGCAAATTGAACTTATTTTAAAATTTAAAACGATAAAAAAAAGCTTTATTAATTTTTTTCATGATCAATCATCATTATTTTTATCATAATAACAATAATATATTCAATATAATTTTATAAAGTGGAGATTATTTTACTAGTAAAGTAGTATTAATTAAGTGCGTATTTAGGAAAGGTAAAATTAAGGATAATTTAGACTTATATGATTTCATTTATTTATATTGGGTGTGGAAAGAAAATTGCAAGGTGAAGAATCGATCTCTACTGATAAAATAAAATTTTAAATAACCAACCAACTAAATTGAGCTAATAAGATTCCTTTAAACTTATTATGATTAATGTTATTACATACTTTTCTTTAAATGCATAAGAAAAACCTTGATATACAGAAAATATGATAAAGTAGGAACGAAACTTGAAACTTGTTTGATCAAACAACTAAAATTTATTAGATTTTAAAAAATATTTTTTCTAGTATTGTTTTTCTAAAAAGGGTGATCTTATGTGAGAAGCAATTTGTTTTTGATCAATCAATTTTAAAAAAATACTTTTAAGTAGCAACTAAAAAGTGTTTTGCCAAATTTTTGAGAAGTGTTTTACCAAAAATCTTCAGTGAGTAGCAATTAGTATGATGAGACATGTTTTTGAATTGTATATTATATTTAGAAAATTAGAAAACTACTGTTGAAATTAATTATTATTCTTATTATTTTAAGAATTCATTCAACTGATTATATAAGAATTAATATGGATGTGCTCGAGGACATGTAAGAAAGAACAAGTTGAGTACGGTACCAATAATAAAACATCAAACGAATCCCAAGTATTTTTATTATTTTATTTGAATAAACTATATGTGTATGGGGTTTTGTTATTACTTCTATATATATATAAATATAAAAATCTTACTCCCTCCGTTTCAAAAAGAATGTCCCTATTTCCTTTTTAGTTTGTTTCAAAAAGAATGACCCCTTTCCTTTTTTGGAAACATTTTAACTTTAACTTTCCACGTGGCATGTTTAAGACCACAAGATTAAAGGGCATTTTGGTACATTTGACATAACTTTAATTTAGAACCACAAGATTAAAAAGTCTTCTTTCTTTTCTTAAACTTCGTTCCAAGTCAAACTCGGCCATCCTTTTTTAAACGGAGGGAGTAATTTTTTTTGGTTGTTCTTTTCTCATTATTCAAATATCAAAATGAAAGAGTACTAATGAAACAGATGTTTTGAATAATTGATATTTAGGCTTTTTCGTCTTATCAGAAATAATTTTCTATCACGTAAATATAAAAATAAGTTTTATGTGTATTATACCCTTC
This sequence comes from Solanum sitiens, assembly GCA_016801875.1. Lineage (NCBI taxonomy): Eukaryota > Viridiplantae > Streptophyta > Magnoliopsida > Solanales > Solanaceae > Solanum > Solanum sitiens. The sequence goes on from JABWTJ010000295.1 coordinate 1,128,410, forward strand.
TCAAAATACTAATGAAAACATTAACTATGTTGTTATTTAAGTCTAAATATATGAATTAAGAAATTCACATCACGAAGATTAACCTACCTCTAATTAAGAGTGACTCATTGTGTTGGATTATATTATGAACATCAACACTTGACTTAATATCCTCAATAGGTTTATAACATTGAACTGATCATAACAAACCTTATAATAATTAATGACCTTATTTCATCGTCTTCTATTTCATAATATTTTAAAAAAGAAATAAACACAATGATTGGTTGTTCAATATCTACCTATACATATATTTTAAGTTATTATACGCGTTGATAATGTTATTATATGCGTTGATACAATATCATAACATTAGTAATCTCCAAACAGAAGAAAGAATAACTTTAAAATGTAGATAACAAACAAATCAGAAAAAAAGTTTTAATTAAGCTTAGTACAATTAGTGATTTTCAGAAAAGAAGAACGAAAAATTAAAAATGACAGAAACTTGTAGTTATAAAATCATTATTTTGATATTCAAGAATCAATCAAAACACTGATATTTTTTTCTTAAAACTAAAAAATATAACTCAGATGACCGTGTACTTGTTAACTCAAAATCACTGTGGTTAATAAATATATTTTTTTTTGTCTCTCACCCAGTGTTTCAAGTCCATATTGGTGCTCCAACTAAATTTCTAGTCCATATATTTTTGATAATTTTTTAATAAATCTGTGAAGTAGTTAAAAACCTCCTCAAAAAGAATGTTAACTATAAAGAAAAAACAAATCAACAATTCTCTTAGATTTTAAACAATTCATTTATTATAAACTATGAAAAAATTTTAAAAAATTCAGTAATTCCGTGAGTTAAAATAATTGAATAATATAACATTTAATAAAATTTGTCCTAAAAACAATCAGATAATACAACAATTACAATAAAAATTTCCCAAGAAAAACTTTCAAATCAACTCGAAATGCATAAATAATAATTTTTTCACATCCGTAGTGTGAAAGTGAAAACTTTTCACAAATTTTCATATAGTGATTTTCCAGACACGTGTAAAGTTTGATTCTGTTTTTCAATAAATAATTACAAAGAACAGTATTTTTGGATCAATTCCCAAAGTCCCTGCATAAACCATGTGGCAAGGGGCTATATCGTCATTTTCACTTAAGAAGATAAGATTCCTTCACGTTTTTCTCTCTTTCACACTTTGATTTTTTTTTCCTTTATAACCTCCTAGATGTCTGAAGGTTTCTCCAACCATTCATCATTGAAAATTAACTTCATACTTTTATAGAGTGTTTTTCTCCTATTAAGTTTGTTTAGTTTGTAATTCAATAGCTTTGTCGATTTTTTCAGTTTTTGCTAAAATGGAGAGAGCTAATTATCAAGACAAAGGAAAAAGGATTGTAGAGGATGTAAGTGTAGATCTAACTTTAGGGCTTCCGATGGAGACTACAATGGAGTACTGGAAGCAAAGGAATTCATTGTCGTCGATGGAGACTGAAATGGAGAGGAGGCAACAGAATTATCCATTTTCTGTGACCAGGATGTCTACATTGCCGATGGATACTGAAATCGATTGGAGGCAAAGGTTGGAGAATGAAATGGCTTGGAGGCGAAGAATGGATACTGAGATGGAATTGAGGCAAATCAATGGTCCATTTTCTGTTATGAGGACAGCTTCCATGCCGCCAATGGAGACTCAAACAGAATGGAGGCAAATGAGTGATCCATTTTCTGTTAACAGGGCGGCTTCGTTGCCACCAATGGAGACTGAGGAGGAGTGGATGAACAAAAATGATCCATTTTTAACTAGGAGGACGGCTTCGTTGCCGCCAATGGAGACTGAGATGGACTGGAACGAAAGAAGGGACCTCCAGACGCAGATGCGCCGAGACGCGCAACAGAAGAGATGGGATAAACTGATGAATGTTATAGTTGTTGAGGAAAATGAAGGGAATGGAGCCTCTTCTTTGCCGTCATCTGGTGGATCTGGATCTGTAGGAAGTGTTGGTTCAACTGAAACTAGTTTTGAAACTCAACAACACCTACCTAATAAAGGTAATCGAAAATTCAATTGAGTTGTTCCATGTAATTAATTTCTCCGTTTTCATTATTTTTCATTGAGTTAATTTTTTTTTGTCTAAAACTAAGAAATATATTTTTTTCTTCAGTTGATGGCACTTTCATTGAAGGTGCAACTGGTAGTTATAATGAGATACCTCCAGTCAGTGGCACATTGGAGCAAATGCAGCATCTGATAGTAGCAGCCATTGAAGCTACTAATGAGCAATCACCCGACTTTTCAGGAAAAGAGGAACTCAGAAACTTCTTGCTCAAAATGCCTGGTGTTTCCACCAAAGGTGATGGACCAAATGGAAAGAAGACTGAAGGATTTTTATACGCGTATAAGAGGGGAGGAGAAGTGAAGATTGTTTGCATTTGTCATGGCCATTTTCTGACACCAGCCGAATTTGTTAAACATGCTGGTGGAGGTGATGTGGAAAACCCTTTAAGGCTTATAACTGTCGATCCTAATTAATTAAGCTTTGTAGTGGCAATGGCTATTGCCCGAAAAACTGTATTAGGTTTAATATCGTTGTTATGTAATTTTTCCTTTTGTTGTTATACCTACTGACTTCAATGGCTATTTTGCCCAAAAAGGCATTAGCTTTGATATTTTTGTTGTTATTTCATCTTTCTTTTGTTGTTTTACAGGACTAAGTTCCTCCTATCTAAGATAATAAAGTTTTTTTGGGGCAAACCTCTTGTTTTGTTATGCTATGCATCACCATTTTTTGGCCTAATTTGAAGCAACAAACAGTTTCTATTCAACAAAATATTTCTAACACCAGGCAAGCCTTAGCTTGTTGTCCCCTTTCAGAGTTGGAGATGAATTACTCACTCTGTTTTAAAAAGAATGATCTGATTTGACTTGTTATGAAAATTAAGAAATAAAATATATATTTTAATTTTTTGATCCAATGACATGGGCTTTTTCTCAGAAGATTCTGTCTTGCTATGATCACAATGATCAAGGTTATCAGTACATCTTCTTGAAAGAATTGACACGGGTAGCTATTTAATTTTGTTGTTGTTGATGGTATAGATAATGGCTTAACGCTCACTCGAACTTTCTAACATTTTATGTTAGAAAAATGATAGCGTGCATATAGATTAGTTATCATTGTTAATTAACGGCTAAAACATTTTATGTTGGACACCCTAGACAACAATTAAGTGTGAAAGATAAATTATTTCGTGACTTTAACTTTTTCCTATTTAGGGTTCAAACGGACTCAAAACTGCTTGTTTCGAGAAATAATTTAAGCGAATCAATTTAATATCAGATTATTTGTTTTATTTTTTAATTTTATTATTTGAAATAGGAAAAAGTGTCAAATATACTTTTTACTTTCATTTATTTGTATGTTTTATTAGTATTTGATATGCTATCCAGGAAAAAAAATCGTGGTTAATGAACTTAACAAATATAAACTTAACTTAGGGTTTCCCTCAAACGCCTGATTTCATATTAAGTTATCATCATAATTGCTTTTCATTTTGTTTAATTGATTAAGGTTTTTAATATTTATGTGTTAATTAAGGATTTAAGGTTTGTGTAGTTTAACTTTTTAAAGGGTTTTAAAGTTATTTTTCCAACTAAAAGAGTGATCAATTCTTGCTAATTGTTGAAACAAGTATTGAAACACGTGATATTTAGTTGTTTTCTTTATAAAAAACCCAAAACAACTTACACCAAATTCGAAGTTTATTTTTTGAGTTAGAATTTTATATTTTGTTCAGTCTGATAATATTTTTTGTAATATATAATATATGTTGTTAGTTGTACAAGCTAGGGGTATCACAAGCGAATGATATTTGGTTTTTAAAAAAGAGTGTATACTGGTTGGTTTTTATATCTTATTAATTTCCGGGCATGCGCGTTGTGCTTGTACCACATACATCAATAAGTAAAATCTTTATAAAGTTAAAGAAATATTATTTTAAAATATAATATCAACTTAACCTCAGTGAATTCAACTTATTATTTTCTTCCTTTAAAATAAGGGTGAAATTATAATATTATAATATTATAATTTCAAAGCAACGAACCAAACCTTCCAAATATAATTTATAAAAAACACAGTAAAATTTTGAATGAAATGAATTTGATTCACGTAAATATCAGGTAATCAAACTTAGTTAGTGTAGGACAATGTAGAAGTCATACTTGATATTTCTAACCTTATGAATTCATCTTCCTCAAAATTCTTTTCGGTGTTCTTGAATAAAGGGAAGATGTCAAACTTGCGTTACACTTTATTGTTACTCTCAGGTCATAGCCTAATTTAACAAAAAAATATAAATGATCAAAATCTTACAAACAAATAATAGACGATGGAAAATGAGGGAAAAAGAAGGAACTTTACCATAGGAGTACGTAGAACTGCTAGTGGAAGAACCCAAGATGACAAATTCGTATTTGGTAATGGTATATATTGATTTAGCTGCAACTCTTCATGTTCTTTGGTTTAAGATTAAAAGGAAAACCTTAATTCATGTATTTACATAAGAAAAAATATTCACTTAGGCCTAACTTTTGGTGTATGAGTTAGGCCTAACACCTAATTTAATAGAATTTAATTGTGTATTCCAAAAAGCTCAAATATTTGAAATTAACAAAATGTTATTAGTAGTTGATGATGATGATAAAAAATATATCATTTTATCACTTTTTATTGTATATATAATATAAATATCGATAAATTGATATATGTTTCTAATCTTAGATTTAGCTCCCTTTTATGCATGTGTAGTCTTTTAATATACCTCTTGGATCCTCCTCTCCTTTACTTGACGAACCTATGCACTTTCTTATCTCTTAATCTATCTAAACACTACATCCTAAATCCTAAACACGCGTCTTCCATTTCAAAATAGGTACTTACAATCCAAGCTTGCCGGTTGGAAAACAAAATCTTTTACATGGTGAGAAGAACCACCCTTGATAAATTGTCCCTTAATAACATTCCGACTTGCATGATGCCGCTAGCTAAGCTATCTGCCAAATTCAATGTTATTAATGTACTACACTTAGAACAACTAGCCTTATTACTATGGCATAGAATGTCAGCCATAATATGTAATAAAATCATTATTTTGATATTCAAAGAATCAATCAAAATATTGATACTTTTTTTTATTAAAACTAAAAAATATAACTTAGATGACCGTCTACTTGTTAACTCAAAATCACTGTGATTTATATGATTTATAGATATATTTTTTTGTCCCCCACCCAGTGTTTTGAATCCATTTGGAGCTCCAACTAAATTTCGAGTCCATATTATTTTTGATGATTTTTTAATGAATCTGTGCATTTAAAAACCTTCTTAAAAAGAATGTTAACTATAAAGAAAAAAAAATCAAAAATTCTCTTAGATTTTAAATAATTCATTTATTATAAACTATAAAAAAAAATTCAAAAAATCAGTAATCCCGCGAGTTAAAATAATTGGATAATTTAACATTTAATAAAATTTTCCCTAAAAACAATCAGATAATATAACATTTATAATAAAATTTGCCCAAAAAAAACTTTCAAATCAATATCGAAATGCATAAATAATAATTTTCACATTCGTAGTGTGAAAGTGAAAACTTTTCACAAATTTTCATGCGGTTTTTTTCCAAACACGTGTAAAGTTTGATTCTGTTTCTCAATAGATAATTACAACGACCATGTGTCATTTTCAGTCAGTTGCTTCTTATTTTTAGACTCTAGCTAAATTGTATTTTTGGATCAATTCCCAAGTCCCTCCTTAAAACACTTGGCAAGGGGCTATTTCGTCATTTTCACTTACACCCATGGAAATAAGATTCCTTCACGTTATTCCCACTTTCCCACTTGATTTTTTTTCCTTTAGAAACTCCTAGATGTTTGGAGGTTTCTCCAACCATTCATCATTGAAAATTAACTTCATCATTGAAAATTATGTGTTAACGAGAGGATGACAAGCTTGTGCAAGCCGGGCCTTATGGAAAATATGTTGTTAAAAAAATAATTATAATTTAATTTATTTACATAATTGATTCAAATAGAATTTGTTATAGTTCTATAATTTCGAGTGCAGGCCAACTGATTGATAAGTGCTTATCTTTCATAGATAAAATGAAGGATTAAAATTTTATTTGTAGCGTTTTCTCTTATTTTCGACGTATTTTTGGATGTAGTGAAAGAGTTTATGAAAAAAAAATGAACTTATTATCATAACAAGGAGTGGCAAACGAGCGAGTCGAGTCGAATATGAGTCGATCAAAACGAGTTAAATAAGAATAGGTAAATTACCAGACTCGACTCATATTTTAAATAGGTAAAATGGGTATACCCAATTGATGATATGGGTAACCATATTACCCATATTATATTGGAGATTTTACTAAAAGCTTTAAAAAAAAAAAAAAAATTATCACTTAACTCCACCCACCCACCCCACACACCTCCCAAAAAAATGTATATAAAAAATAAATAAATAAATAAAAAATTTCACCCAACACCCTACCAGCCACCCCAATTCCCCAGACCCCATCCCGAAAAAAATTAAAATTTTTTTAAAAAATTTCATTAATTTTTTTAAAAAGAAATTACCACCCCATCCCCCTACCAGCCACCCCCAACCCCCCCCCCCACCCTCTACCCCTACCACCCCCCCCCCTCCAAAAAAAAACATTAAACTTTTTATAAAGTTTCATTAATTTTTTTTTAGAAAATTTTAAAAAAAATTGTCACACACACCCATCCCCAAAAATATTAACAAACTTTAATTTTTTCATTAATATTTTTAATTCAAAAAAATTATCACCCCACCCCCTTACCCCCTACCCCCCATCCCTACCACCCCTTTCACAAATTAAATGTAAAAAAAATCATATTTTTTATAGATTTTTTTTTTAAAAAAAAAAAATTTTCTTACTAACCCTTTGTCACTTTTGATCAGCTTCCTTTTGGGAGCAATTTCCTAAGTTATAAAAATGAATTTACAATTAACACGTGTCACTTTTGATCAGTTACCCACAGAAATGGAATATTCCTTCACATGTTTTCTACCTTCACACCCTGAAATTTTTTTAATTTATTATCTCCTAAATGGCCTAATGGTTCCACCCTGAAACTTTCATTGAGATTTCTATGTCCATTTGATAATTTTTTAGTTTGAAGTTCAATAACTTTGTTGATTTTTAGATTTGCTAACATGGAGAAAATTGAAGAAAATAGAGAAAACATGAGGAATGTGGATCTGAATTTAGCGTGTTCATTGAACGGTAATTTGAGAGTTTAGCTCTAAGAAATTTAAGATATTGAATCGTTCATCGTTAATACTTAATGAAAATTATTCTTTATTGTTTTCAGGTGAATCAAGTGGATCACAAAGAAGTGTTGCTTCAAGTTTGACTGATCTTGAAACCCAACAACCACCTAATCAATGTATAAATAATTCTTCCTTTTATTCTTTCATTGAAACATTTTTCATTTACTTGAATTAAAAAATAAGTGTAAGTTCACGAAAAATGGTAACGATTAGATTCTCAAAATTACTAATGAGAAATCACGGGTGTTGTCAGGGGAAAGTGCTCAAGAATTCGGAGAGAAGCTGAGGAACTTCTTGCACAGCATGCCTTGTGTTGTTTATGACGGACCAAATGGAAAGAAGACTAAAGGATACTTATTATACTCGTCTGTGAGGAGAGAAGATCTGAAGATAGTTTGTAGTTGTCATGCTAGTTTTCTGACCCCCGCTGATTTTGTCAAACATGGTGGTGGAGGTGACATTGAAAACCCTTTAAAATATATAGATATAGTTCTTGCCTAAAAAATGGACTAGTTGATTTATTATGTTTGTTATTTGATCTTTTCCTTTGTTGTTGTACTAAATAAGTTCAATGGCTACTGCCCCAAAAAGGCCTTAGCTTTGATATCGTTGTTATTGGATCTTTTATTTTGTTGTAGAAGAGTCTCTTCCATCAAAGCTATATTAAGTATATTTTTCTGTCATTCTACTTATTTTTTTTTCTATGCAATGGTTATTTGAGCTTTAATTAGAAGCAACTAACATGTTTGAAGGATTTCTAAGATATATTTCAACTTGGGTTGTTCATATTTTTTGTTACATTTTGAAAATAGGTATTGAAATACCTGATATTAGTTGTTCTCTTTATATGTTAGGATTTGGTATACTACTTTTAAGTTTTTCTAAGTTTATCTTTTGAGTTAGAATTTTATTTCGTGTTAAATCTCACAATTATGTGTTAACGAGATCAGAGGATGGCAAGCTTATGCAAGTACAAACCTTATGGAAAATGAGTTAGAAAAATAATTATTATAATTTTATTGATTTAAATAATTGATCTGATTAGAATTTGTTATAGTTTTACAATTTCGAATTCAGACAAATGGGTTGATATGTACTCTATGTTTCATAGATAATATGAAGGATTAAAGTTTCATTGTAGAATTTTCTCTTATTTTCTACTCTATGTTTCATAGATAATATGAAGGATTAAAGTTTCATTGTAGAATTTTCTCTTATTTTCTACGTATTTGACTGTAATAAAATATTTTTTTGAAAAAAAATATGAACTTATAATCGTAAACCTAAACTATTTTTGGACTTATTTTCTCTATATATTGTTAGGAAATTCTTCCATCACAAATTCAAAGCAAGTATTTCACTATGTAACTAATAGGACTATGTATAATAAGTTTGTTTAAAATTAATTTGCACAATTTCGGGCCAGTAAACGAAGCAATTCATTTGTCTCGCCTAGCTTGTATATATATTAAAAAAATTTCAATTTCTAATTATCCCTATATAAGTGTTTTTGTTCCTCTCTTGTAAGATTTTCAATATTTATGTGTTAATTAAGGTTTAAAGTTTTAACTTTTTAAAGGGGGTTTAAAACTATTTTTCTGAAAGAAACTATCGTTCGAAATTAATAAAAATGATGTTAATGTCACTCACTATCTTAGAGAAGTCAACAAATTAGCGGACTATTTGACAAAATGGGCCACAATGATTAACATATCGATCATCTACAATAATTTTAATGAAGTGCTATATGGTATATTGTAAAAATTATATAAATTTTATAGTGTTAAGAGCTAATATATCACATCCCTATTGATTCTCAAATTACAAAAATTTCTTAAAATTATTATAGGATATCATATACATCGAAAACATGTGGATACATAATTCACTGATTGTGAATGGTACATTACTTAATGGGAGGGATGTATCTGAGAGGGGAGGGATATACCCGAGAGGAGATAAAGATATATCTGATAGATTATTGTAATTTTTTTAAAATGGTAATTTTTTTCTTAGAAATTATAGTAAAATAAAATGTGTATTTTTGGCATTTTTTTCACATATTAATGGCTCAGTCTTCCTTGACAAACCCTAGATGCCCGGTTTTAGGATTAAATGTCGTGGAGATGTCATTTTCTAATCATCCCTTTTGATTATGTAATATTTTATTATTTCTTGTAAGAGTTGTAGTATTTATGTGTTAATTATAGGGTTTGGGGTTAACTTTTTTAAGGGTTTGTAAGTTTTCTCTTTTAACTTAGGATTTTCATTTCTTAATAAGTTCTGAAAATATGTGTTGAAATTCCTTAAATTAATTTTGTTCTTTATGTGTTGGAGTTTATTGTTAAGTGCTTTAGAATATTCTTAAGTTTATTTTTTAAATTACGACTTTTATTTGATATTGTGTTGTGTTATGTTGCTATATTTTGTGTTGGAATATATCGATGATTTTTTAGGTTTTCGAGTCTCAATAAATTTATAATTTGGAATTTAAGGGTGGAATTTTATATATGTGATCTAGAACTTAGAAATGAACTAATTGATGATATTAATTTTTTTTTTCATTTATTGTGTTTTATTTCTTGATTCCTTATTCGAAAATTAATATAATTATGAATGTACACGACAATTCCAAATAAAAATCCAATAGTCTGGTAATGAATCACTCTCAAATAATTATACTTTTGAGTATGCATTAAACTGTGGTTTAAAATTTAGATGCATTAGTATAGTTGTTTTGTTTTTTAAAATTTCTAGATCAAAATCTTTATAGGATAGAATATTTCTTGTCCTAAAATCTAAAACGAGGTTATGCTTTATGTCCCCTTCCATTTGGTTGTTAATATCATTAAGTTCTGGAAAAAAATAGAAAAAAAAAAAGATCTACCTTTAGTTCAAGAGGTAAGTCAGAGTTGAATATCAAATCTCAATAGAAACAAAAACCACCCTTACTAAATGGATTAAGAAAAATAAATGTTTTTATGGTTTTAGAGATTAAAGTAAATTAACAAATGATTTGAATGTGTAAAAAATGATATAAATGATGTATTTTGTAAAAATTTTGTAACTGAAAGGATTAATTTGTAACTGAAAGAATAATGGCAAGGCACAACAGTGAGGGGGTGATGTTCAATGTCAATTATAAATGATGTATTTTGTAAAATTTTGATTGATGTAACAAATGAAGGTGACATTAAACTAGCAAAAACTTATGTTATAAGTAGTTGATGATGATGATAAAAAAATGTCAGTTTATCACTTTTTTGTTGCATTTATAATATAAATATTGATTAGTTGGTATATGATTCTAATCTTAGATTTAGCTTCCTTTTATGAAAATGTGTATTTTCCATCAATATCTTTATTTTCTTGTTTTAATATACTTCTCTTAGTTTAGATCTCAGATCCTCCTTTCTTTTACTTGATGAGCCTATATACCCAACGAGATTCCAACACTTTTTTAGGTACTTCGCTCTAATGCAATTAATTTTCACTACTATTAGCATCCTTATTACTATCCTCAATCCCCATTGTCTTTAATTCCTCCTCCATCTCCTGAGATTCATTCCACTTAATCCTTGATATGTTAGATACGTTCCTGTCTTCCTCCACCTCTTAATCTCTAAATTCAGTATCAAGAATTTAAATATCTAACTTGAAAACTTAAAGAATATTTTAAATTAGTTAACCCTAAACCTTAAAATACAAATTAAATAATTGTAACGCATTATTTTTCAAATTTAGCTAGCAAACCTAATTCAAAAATCCTTAAACTTGTTAACTCCTACACCATTAACACAAAATCATTGTGACCAGTTTATGAGAATTTGTTAAAAAGATATATATTTATTATTTTTGTCTTTATTAAGTAAATTTTTGAGAATTTTTTAGAATTTTAAAATAAGTGAGTTGTTCGAAGCTTAAGAGAATTGTTGGGACATTTCATATATATCCTTCATTAAATGAGGTTCTTAACCACTTTATATTTTATAGGAGAATAATTTGAAAATGATCTAAAGAACAATTGTTAAAGTAGCTTTTCAACTAGTTATGTACTAAAATATTTTTCTTAAAAAATGTCATATTCCAACAATTCACTTAGCATGGATAAAGGGAGTATTAAGTTGAAAAGGCTTCATAATTAAACAAACATTCTTACCTTATTAACTAATTAATATCCCCATAGTTTTAAATAATTACATACTGTCTCACAAATTAATAGTTTCATATCTGATTTCAATTAGATACACTAGATATATGTATTTTTTTCTATCAGATAGGAAAAGAGGTGGGCGAGAGAGTCAGAGACATGGGAATACACTTGGATATTTACAACTAATTTTGAAACCTCATTTATCCGAAATACATGTATATTGGGACCAAAATTTTACACGAGTGACAACTTTTTTTAAAAAAAATAATCATGAAATGGCACATAATATATTTTTAACTAGTGAGATTTATGTTGTTTATGTTATTCAGGTTGGTAATGCCATAAGTAAAAATAATCAGATAATATAACATTAAATAAATTTTTCCAATAAAATAAAGTAGAAAATTAATCACATTTAATTAACCTTTTCCTCTTTTAAAAGTGGTGAAAAAAAAGGGCTATAAAAAATAAATTTACAACTAAAAAAATAAAAATAAAAAGGAAAAAAAAAGTACCAAAAAGAATAAAAAAAAGAAGAAAAACAAATATGGATCATGGTATTCATACAAGAGTCTTTCACATGTTTTCTCATCCTAGTGGGATATTTTTTCATTTCACTTAATCCACGGAAATGGAATACCCTTCACATTTTTTCTACACTCTACAATCTTCTCCTTTATAATATGCCAAATGGTCTAATGGTTTCTCCGCCCTGTAACTTTTATGGAGTCTCTCTATATTCATTTTATATTTTTTATTTTGAAATTCAGTAACTCTCTCATTTTTTAGATTTGCTATCATGGACAAAACTGGAGAAAATTCGAGAAATGTGAAGTTGAATTTAGGGCGTTCATTGAATGGTAATTTGGGTGTTAGCTCTAAAAAATTGAAGATATTGAAACGTTCATCATCAATAACTAATGGAAATTCTTCTTTGTTGTTTTCACGTGGATTACAAGGAAGTGTTGCTTCAAGTTTAACTGAGCTTGAAATCCAACAACCACCTAATCGATGTATAAAATATTTCTTCCTTTTTATTCTTTCGTTGAAACACTCTTTATTTACTCAACTAAAAATAATTGTGTAAGTTCACAAAAAATTGTATCGATTAGCTTTTTCAAGTTTCTCGAAACTACTAATGAGAAATAATGAATGTTTTCAGGGAAAAGTGCTAAAGAAGTTGGAGAGAAGCTGAGAAAATTCTTGTACAAGATGCCTTCTGTTTTCTATGATGGACCAAATGGAAAGAAGACGAAAGGACACTTGTTATACTCGTTTACAAAGAGAGAAGATTTGAAGATTGTTTGTGCTTGTCATGCTAGTTTTCTGACCCCAACTAAATTTATCAAACATGGTGGTGGAGGTGACGTTGACGTTGAAAACCCTTTAAATCATATAAAAATAATTCTTGACTACTGAAAAGTGGAATAGCTGCTTTAATATGGTTGTTATGTGATCTTTCTTCTAATTTTGTTGTATTGAAAAAGTTCGATGGCTATTTCCCAAAAAGGCATTAGCTTTGATATCGTTGTTATGTGATCTTTCCTTTAATTTTGTTGTACTGAAAAAGTTCAATGGCTATTTCCCAAAAAGGCATTAGTTTTGATATCGTTGTTATTTGATCTTTCGTTTTATTGTAGAAACTAAGTCCCTTCCATCAAAGATATATTAAGGTTATGTTTTGGTCATTCTGCTTGTTTTTTGTTTTTTGTTTTTTGTTTTGGCTATGTGGTGCTTATTTGAGCTTTAAATAGAAGCAACTAACAACTTTTAAAGGGTTTCTAAGTTATTTTTCAACTTGAGATTTTTATTTTCTTGCTACATTTTGAAAATAGGTATTGAAACACTTAATATTAGTTATTTTCTTTATGTGCTAGAATTTGGTATCTCTACTGTTTTTAAGTTTTTTTAAGTTTATTTTTTGAGTTAGAACGTCTATATCTTGTAACGAGAGGATGGAAAGCATGTGCAAATCGGACCTTATGGGAAATGGGTTATTAAAAAAATAATTATAATTTAATTTATTTATATAATTGATTCAAATATAATATGTTATAGTTCTGTAATTTCGAGTTCATGCCAACGGATTAATGGGTGCTCTATCTTTCATAGATAAATAAAGGATTAAAATTTTACTTGTAGCTTTTTCTGTTATTCTCTACGTGTTTTTGGGTGTAGTAAAAGAGTTTTTGAAAAAAAATATGAACTTATTATCATAAGTTAATGGTCTAAAATATTTTCAAGTATCCCTGTTTTTTTGTATATATTGTTCAGGCCATTGGATTACCGTCGCCACTTAATCGATATAATTCTATCACTACCATTAGAGTACGTCAATGAAAGCACCAATAATAAGACCAACTCAATTCAAGGAAATTCTTCTATCACAAATTCAAAACAAGAATTTCACTATGCAATCTCAAACTACACGATCTCATTGACAAGTCTAAATTCGAAGTATAGCTTGAATCACTACTTATTACGAAAATTAGCTTGAATCACTAAAAAAAATGCAACAGGAAAAAGCTAAATTTTGAATTTTCTTTATGTGTTAAGGTTTATTGTTAACTGCTTTAAAATTTTCTAAGTTTATTTTGTAAGTCACGACTTCTATTTCTTGTTAATCGGACAATTATATAGTATTACATATATTATTAGTTATGTTATATTGTGTTACTATTTTTAATGTACGAATATATGAATGAGTTTTTGAGTCCCAATGTAATTTAGGGTTTACGGGTAATTAAAATTTACATGGCGCTTTAGGCTTTAGGTATGAATTGATTGACATATTTGATCCTCTTTTTTAATTGTGATTCATAATTTCTTGATCCCTTATTCAAAAACTAAAATTAATTATGAATGTGTACGACAATTTCAAAGTGCAAACCCAAAAATTCCGTCATGAATCACTCTCTAATAATATTGTTTTTGAGTATCCTAAATTTGTTTATGATGAAGACATACCCTTAAGGTCAAGAGGTATGTCACAATAGAATAATTCAAATTCAGGGTTGTTCAAAATCTAATCAAAATCAAAATCGATATCCAAACCAATAATTTGGTTATTGGGTCAATGATTTGGTATCAGTTTACTATAAACTTCTTATTGGCTTATTGTTTGGGATCTCGGTTTGACCATATTTCTAATCGGGTGCCCCGATAACCCGATAAGAAATTTAATTAACTACATTTATATCACCTACCGTCTTAGGCAATTTTAGCTTTTAGGGTTTACACTCCACTTTTCAGACTTTTTACAGTGACTTCATATATAGTTAACACTCAAATTTCATAATAATATTCCAAAGTTGCGACATCACTCATTGGTTCACTGTCGTTGCTCCTACATCGGTGAGTTATACTGAAGACCATTCTCTAAGTATCTAAATTGAGGTTCAAATGATTGGTTCTCTTACTACTACAATTTGCAATTAAAAAGTTATTATTAGTAATGGTGTCATGATCATTAATGGTTTTCATTAGTAGTGTTGTAATGTTTTCTCTTTATTTCATATAAAAATTAGCTTGGTTGTTATGAGGAATCATTTTGAGTTTTGCCAGTTTGGGAAATATTGACATCTCTGTCCAGGTTAATATGGAGTTTTATTCAGTGTTTTATGTAGTAATGGACTAACAGGGAAAAATTCACCTCAGACTCTTTGTAACATTTCACAATTTGAAGTATCTAGGAATAAACTAGAAAACTAAAAATACATTTTTGGAAAGAAAGGGAAAAATCTGGAAAATTACCTAAGTTAAGAAAGTGAGTTTTGGTCTTTCTCAAACAGTCATAACTTCTAGCTCAGGATGAGTTAGAGGTAGTTCTTGATATTGTTGGAAATACCTTGGAGAGATCTTTCTAATGCCGCCAAGTTTTTGCATTTTCGATATTGTATTAGTGAGATATGTCTATCGGAAGTTGGGTTGTTGAAGTAAGGAAAGCCCAAATCCGGATTTAAGGAAGGGCAAACTAGTTTTTTCACCAATTAATTTCCTCTTTCGTTTTTAGGGGTTTATTGGGGTAAAAACTAAGTTTAGTTCAGTTTGGTAGATTAGACTTTACGCTTAGGGCTTGGAGAAGAAAGAAAGGGAGAGAAGTCAAGGATTTCGCCAAGAACATCAAGACTTGCGAGTGAAATTCGTCGAGGGTGATCCCTATCAAGGTATGTGAGATCTTTTGTGTTGGGTTAGTTCACCCACACACCAAACTTGTTTCAATTCTGTGGTTTTAGAATTATTTACTTGTTAAGAAGTGAGTTCTTGAAGAATCTTGTCGAATTTCTTGTTGGTTTATTTTGTTTGAATGCCCATTGTTGTTTGATTCGTAATTCGGGGTTGTTTTTTGAGATAAATCTGTTGGGTATTCATAGTTTAGCCTATTTAAGACTTTTAAGGTGTATTACACTCTCCATTGATTCAAATTACTTCAAGTGATTTCTAAACACCTAAGAATCACTAAAAACATGAATCATAACCTTGAATTCATAATTTCATTTAAGAAAAGCAAAGATCAAGGTCAAAGAAGTTAAGAGTCAGGTCTAAAGTTAAGAAGCAAGTCCAAAGCAAAGTTCTTAAAGGTTTTCAAGGGTCTTTAGCAAAGTTTAACATTGTTTTTAAGAATCAAGTTTCAAGTTAAGTAACAAGTAAAGAGTTGAGCTCATTTATTCCCTAAGAATTGATTTAAGACTCAAGTTTCAAGCTAAGTAAAGAGTAAAGAGTTGAATTCATTTCTCAAAAGCTATAAGGGAACCAAGTATTCCCTAAGAGTTTATAAATGTTTTCACATTTATGATAAGAGGAAACTAAGATTTCCAAAAGAGTTTTGAGCAAGAAAAGGAAACATCGATTCCAAGAGAGCTTTTTAAAGCTAAGTGTTAAGCAATTATCTCAACCCAAAGAAGGAAGTTATTTTAAAAACACATGAGCTAAAGTATATTTTAGGAGTAGTATTGAGCACCGATGTGGAGATGAGAGTTCATATTAACTCAAGTCTCCATGAAAACCATGTAGCGATCATGGATATTAACAGGTCATATTTTTTGGATGATCACGTAAGTTAGGCTAGTGGATCCACTAATTTAAGTAGTTCTATGCGACGACAAAATATAGGACAGTTCTAGCAGTGTGGTCAAGACGTTGTATCACCACTTAGGCTCATAGTGATGGTTGTCGGTTAGAGAATCTCCCACAGAAACTATATTACTTCATATATAAGTAAAGTTGAGTTTGGTATTGCATTTTCTTTAATGAACTAAGTGTTTACATTGTTTTACAAGCTTTTATATATTGCATATGTCTTGTTGCTTTATATTAAGTCAAGTTATTCATGAGTTGTGCAGAGCCAACGTAAGTGTTCCTGCTTACTCTCTTTCAAGATTAAGTTGTTGTTAGCATTCCAACTTGCATACTCGTACATTCAATGTATTGATGCCAGTTGTCCTGCATCGTATCATGATGCAAACGCAGGTAACCTGGATCAGTATCATCCAGCACTTCATTGATCCAGCTAAGCACTCGGAGTGAGTGGAAAGCCTCCTAGTATTCTGGAGGGCACATATTTATTGCTTTTCAGTCTTTCTTTTTATAGGATGTTGTGGGGTCTGTCCCAACATCCATATTTGAGTCTCTTCTTTGTATTGTAGATGTTTTGCTATGAAACTTAAGTGTCATTTTGGCCAAGTTATTTAATTCAAGTTATTTTATGAGAGTGTTTTCTTGTATTGAGTTAAGTCTTCCGTTGAGGTAAGTAAGTTAGGTCAAGGGTCCGCTCAAGGCCAGAAATGGTCATTGAGTGTCGGTCACGTCCAGAGTGTAGGCTCGTGGAGACATACTCTTGGCTACTACGTATTGTCAATTAGTGATTAGTCCATTAGTAATTATCAATGAGAATTGTGTGAACTGTTAGTAGTTAACTCGATAATCAAATCGATAACGATCACTAACCGATAAACCAATAACCGATAAATTGGTATCTTAATGGTGACATAGCGGTTTACCATGATTACAAATTGATAACCGATAAGTGAAACTGATAAAATCCAAAATTAAACCAAACTGACTGATACGCAGCCTAAAATTCAACAAAAACAAAAAATAACTCATACCCAGTGAAATAAGAATTTTTTTAATAATGATAGAGATTTAAGTAAATTAACATATGATTGGAATGCGTCAAAAAAATCTCGTGAAAAGGGCTATCAAGTAGGAACTCCTTTTACTAGACTAACAAAGACTCTGCATGTCAGATGTAATAGTATTTTTGTATCCCCTCCTAAGTACGTTTAATGATCAGGGCACTTAGCCGCTATCTTGTAAAGATGCATATTAGCTATTATTAATATAATATCTTTGTTTATAAAAAAAATTGAAAGATAATTGGGAAAATAAAATATTGACTATCTTAAGGCAATAAAAGGTAATGATAGAGTTGTCGTATGTAACCTAAGTATAGGGCAATTTTTTGTACAATGATGAGATTTTCATTGTCATTATTCCACATAAAAGGAAAGGACCATATTCTTTCACTTGTAATTTATTTTGCTCAAGATATGAATTGGTAGTGGTCTACTTAACCCCCACCACCACCACCACCATCACCACCACCACCACCACCATTGAGGTTGCTTATTTTTTTATAAAAAAAAAAGTAATGACAAGGCACAACAATGAAGAGTAGTGTTTAATGTCAATGTATGATGTATTATAACTTTTAGTTGATCCGAGAAATGAGGGTGACATTAAACTAGTAAAAACATAAGTTGTTTATTTTAGTAGTTGATGGTGACAAAAAATGTCATTTATCACTTTTTATTGCATTTAAAACATGATATTGATGTGTTGGTATTCGTTTTTAATCTTAGATTTTTGCTTCCTTTTATGAAGAAAATTGTGCATCGAGTGTGTGTCTTTTCCACGTCCAACACCTTGTTTAACTTGTTTTTAATGCACTTCACTTTGATCCAGGTATCAGACCCTATTCTCTTTTGCTTGGCGAGCTTATATAATCTCTGATCGTCACCTTATACAATTCTTTTTTTAACCTTTATCTTTCTCGTCACTGCTCACTAACAACTCCCTTTAAGCATTCTTTTTGGCTTTCACTTTTCCTCGAATCATTGTAGAAGACATGGCTATGCTAAACACTAAAGTGGATTTAAATTTTGTGCACTATTTTCGTGAGAGCAATTCGGTGGCTGATTGTCTTGCTAAGCTAGCTACCACTTTGGATGATCCAACGCTTTATCACAAAATGGAAGATATGCCTGGAAATGCTAGAAGTGCATTTATCTTAGAGGAATCGCTATTGTTAAATGTTAGGATTAGATACGATAAGGCCAATTTTTTTGTTAGCTGAATGATGTTTTTGGACTAAGCTTGAGAATGCATCATACTATCTTTTGATCATTCTCTTTTTGTCTTGATTGCTTCGCAATCTGTAATGTATATCCGGGGTAAGGCATAGTCCTCCCTTTTCTGTTTTGTGGGCTTCATGATCAATATACATCACCAGGTTCCATCCTAGTTTCAAGTGGAAAATAAAACTTTCCCTCGAATCACTTCACTCCACCATCAATTATATCACTTTACTCCACCAGCAATTCCCTCCGTTGTCTCTACTAACCTTACTCAACGAGACTCCAACACTTTACTAGCTAATTTCCTAATGCAACTAGTGTTCACTATTATTAATTGGTGTCCGCACTATTTTCCCCAAACCCATCGTCCACAATTTCTTTTCTATTTCCTGAGTAATGACAATAGTCAAGTCATCCCACTTAATTTTTTATAGATCATACACGATCCTCTTCTTCTCTGCCTCTTAAACTCTAAATTCATACCAACAATTTAAGTTGGATTGTAAATACCTAACTTGAAAATGTAAGTCTGACAGTTTAAATCAGTTATCTCCAAACCCTTTAAGATATAAATAGAATAACTTGAACACATTATTTTTCAAATATATTTAGCAAGAAATTTATACCAAACTTAGAAACCCTTAAACTCGTCAACTTCTACTCTGTTAACCCAAAACCATTGTTGCCAATTCATAGGAAATTGTTAAACGAAACATATTTATTTTTTCCTCTAGTCTAAATAAAGTGAATTATTGAGATTCATTTATAGTTTAAAATGAATGAATTATTCAAAGTTTGATTGTTGAAATATTTTTCATATCTAATTTATCATTCTTTCAGTGGCGATCTTAACTACTTAAATTATTAATAATTTAGAGAAATAGTCTTCATTAACGTATATAGTTGATTACGTAATATTGTATTTAAACTAGCAATAATATTCAATACAATACAATGGTAACATCCACATGGTGTGTTATTGGCAAACTGTTGGTTGACCACCATAAGTTTGAGGGGGATGTTAATAACCATCAATAACAATATCTACCTACCATAATTCTCTTAAAATAACTGAAAAGATGGTACAGTGCTACACAAAATCAAATATGAGAAAGAAATCATTGAAAATATGGCACGATGCTATAAAAATCAAAGATAAGAAAGTATCACTAGTAAAATACGTGGTGACCCAACTTATGCTTATATAATTGTTGGCCAAAAGGGCGACATGTATGAGTAATAGTCACCGTCGACAACGAAAGCTCTTTGATTCCTTAGAAAGACTGAAAAGGCTATTAGGATATCATATGAACAAGAGAAAAAACATTATTTTTATTCCTTTAGAATGAAGGACCTCCTTATAAGATTACAAGAAAACTATGCATGTTAACCTATTTAACATGGTAAGAACTATACATGGTAAATACAATTAAAGAAAATCATATAGAAATATTATGTAATCAACTATATATGGTAGGTGGAGATTCTAATTGATGGTAATTAACAATGGATACAAAGGGAGAGAGGCGTGAGAGAGTCAGATACATGTAAATACACTTGGATATAATGTATCTAGAATAAATTAGACCTAATTTTGAACCTTGTAGATATGAGATACATATAATTGGATGCGTCAAATACATATATCCGGAGACCAAAATTTGACACACTAATAATTTCAAAAACTCATGAAAAAGACATGTATTAGGCTCTAAACAAATTAAATTTGCTTTATTTACCCTATTAAATTCAGTAATGTTGAAAGTAAAAATCATAGGATAATATAACATTAAATAAATTTGACCAATAAAACAAAGTAGAAAAAATACACTTAACCTTTTTCTCTTTTTAAAATGGTATCAAAAATTATAAAATGAATTTATAACTGACATGTGTCACTATTAAGTGGTTACCTCTTGGGATCAATTTCCTAAGTGCTTCATAAACCATGTGATCATGCTATTCTCTTCACGCTTTTTCTACCTTCCCACCCATAAATTTTATCCTATATAAGCTCCAAATGGCCTAACATGTTCTCCACACTGAAACTTTTATGGAGTTTTTCTTTTCCCAGTTTATAATTTTTTAGTTCAAAATTCAATAGCTTTCTCAGATTTTAGATTTTGCTAACATGGAGAAAGCTAAAGAAAACATAGGAACTTCAAGGAATGTAACGAATGAAAATATGAAGCTAAATTTTGGGCTTCCATTGAATGGTAATTTTGATGTTCACTCAAAAAAAAAAATTATTTTTTGTGAATAACTGATAAAATATTTTTTGATGTTTCCAGGTGGATCGCAAGGATGTGTTGCTTCTAGTGTAGCTGAGGTTGAAATCCAACAGCCACCTACTCAAGGTATCAAGATTTTACGAATTGATTTATATATATCTAGTCAATTTTAATTTGTACCAAAATTAAGTGGGAAATAATTTATATTTTTACCTTTAGTTCACAATGTGAAATCATCTTCAATTGAATAGAAATAACTTGTGTATTCAGAGGAAAATATTGCTAAAGAGAAGTTCAAAAACTTCGTGCTCAACAATATGGCTAATGTCTACACAAAAGGTGAAGGACCAAAAAGAAAGAAGACTGAAGGACTTTTATACTCGTGTAAGGAGACAGATGAAGTGAAGATAGTTTGTCTTTGTCATGGAAATTTTCTAAATGCAGATGAATTTGTCAAACATGCTGGTGGAGGTGACGTAGTAAACCCTTTAGAACATAAATTTATTGAAGGAAAACAAATTAAGTAGCCTTAATATCGGTGTTATTTGATCCTTCATTTTGTTATTGTGCCGAATAATTCAATGGCTATTTCCCAAAAAGGCATTAGCTTTTGTATCGGTGTTATTTCATCTTTCATTTTTTTTGTTGTACTGACTAATGTTCCTCCCATCAAAGCTATATTAAGGTTATTTTGCAGTCATTCGGCTTGTTTTTTACTATGTGATGCTTATTTTTTTACGTTTAATTCATCTTTCCTTTTGTTGTTGTACTGACTAAATTAAAGTTCCTCCCATCAGCTATATTAAGGTTATTTTCCAGTCATTGTTTTTTTGCTATGCGATGCTTATTTTTTTTAAGCTTAATTAGAAGCAACTAACAGTTTCTATTCTACACAAATTACAAATATTGATCCCTTATTCTATTCTTTTAAAATTCGATATCAAGCCACTAAACTAAATAATCCATTTAATTTCAACCTATTTGTAAAAAGCATTTCGAATGTTCCTCAACATGAGAAAGGAGAAGAGAGTAACTGTCTATGAGTGAATATCACAAGGCTAATATCATTTATTTTAATCGTATAATTAAATATTGTAAAAATGTCATTTTCTAATTATCTCTATTTAATTATGTGTAGTTTTGTTCTTCTCTTGTATGATTTTTAAATATTAATGTGCTAATTAGGATTTGGGGTTTAACTTTTTAAGGGATTCTTTTGTTATTTTTCGACTACAAGTTTTTCATTTCTTGCTAAATTTTAAAACACGTGATATAAGTTGTTCTCTTAATGTGTTAGGATTCTCTATCAACTACTAGCTTTAAGGTTTTCTACATTTATTTCCTGAGTTAGAATATTTATTTCTTGCTAAATCTGACAATTATGTGTTAATATATATGTTATCCCTCTTTGATATGTGTATTTTTGTTCTTTTGGTAAGAATTGTAGTACTTATGTGTTAATTAAAATTTGGGGGTAAGCTTTTTAAAGGGTTTTTAAGTTATATTTTTACTTAGAATTTTTATTTGTTGATAAATCTTGAAAACACTTGTTAAAATACCTTATATTTAGTTGTTTTATTTATGTGTTCGGTTTAGTGTTAACTATTTTAGATTTTTCTAAGTTTATTTGTAGAAGTTAATATTTTCATTTCTTGGTATATCAAATAATTATGTGTTAATACATATGTTATTAATTGCATATTGTGCTGCGCTGCTATTTTTTTTATTTTTTATTTTGCATATGTGACTGATTTTTATATATTTATGAGTCGTAATAAATTTATATTTTAGGGTATATGGATAGAATTTTACATTTTAAGGTACACGGATAGTATTTTATGTTGGCAATTAGGGTACGGATGGACTAATTGACACTATATTTAGATTTATTTATTTATTTATTGTAATATAGATTTCATTTTTGGATTCCTTATTCAATAATTGAATGTAATTGTGAATAAACTCTGATTATTTTTCAAAATGTGATCCAAATATTATATTCTTGTTACTTAAAAAAAGTATAACGAAGGATGTGTAGATGAATTGACTCATAAGTTCTCATTTTATTCTATTGTAAAGTCAATACAATAATTATACATTTACTTTTATTTAATTTCGTCCGTTAAATAAACCTA
Source organism: Solanum sitiens (assembly GCA_016801875.1). Lineage (NCBI taxonomy): Eukaryota > Viridiplantae > Streptophyta > Magnoliopsida > Solanales > Solanaceae > Solanum > Solanum sitiens. The sequence continues at coordinate 1,151,652 of JABWTJ010000295.1, forward strand.
AAACATATATTTTAATTCTGGGATCTCTCCCAAATGTGTGATCACATTTTAAATTACCACTATGATAAATATTCTTTTATTTTTTCGAGTTACGACCTTTATTTTATGCCAAATATAACAATTACTTATTTCTTGCTAAATTTGACATTTATGTGTTGAAATATATGCTATTAGTAATGTATTAGGACTAATAAATTTGTAAATTAGGGTTTATGGACAGAATTTTACATGTGGTTTAGAATTTAGGGATGAATTGACTGATGATGTTAGATCTCTTTCGGTTATTGTAATATGGATTTCATTTTTTGATTCCTTATTTGAAAATTAATTGTAACTATGAATAATATTTTAAAAGGTAGGGGCATGAAGTGATTGAAGTGTTTTACATAGCACAGAATAATATGTAAGCTTCGAAGCACGAAGCTTAAGTCTCATAAATTTTCGGGGCGTATATTTTCAATTTTCTTGATAATGCTAGAGATTTGAGTAAACAACATGCAATTTGAATCTAATGTTCACTTTATGCACAATTTTTGTTGGATTTTAAATAAATTCTTGGATTAATCAGCATTGATCATTATCTTTTTAGTTCAAGTTTTATTCTTAGCATTGAAGACAGAGTAGTGGATATTGAAGCTTTAATAAAGTGCCAAATGCATGATATATATATGAACGGCTCATTCTTCCCGATCAAAGTGTAGATGCCCAGCTTTAGAATCAAACATGAAAAAGCCAATATTTTGTAAGCTAATTTTTCTTTCTATATTAGAGAATGGATGTCACTCTTAGCAGAACATTCTCTCTTTGGCATTTAAAATATGATATTGGTGTCACTATCCAAAAAAGGACGTGATGGCAATCGTCTTATCCCACCAAGACAAGTCATCCTAAAATTCACTTATTACAATAAAATGCGGAAATTTTATAATAAACTCAAAAATACCCCCAAAATTTGTTTGTCACGTGTACAAGTCTCTAAAGTATTACAATTTATTCAAAAGAAAAGCACAAGTCTCAAAGCACATTGTTTATAGGAGTAAGAAGGTCCGCTGAAATGTTAAGCAGCTACCGCACAAACCTCCATAAAAAACATCGGACAAGGAAAAGAGAAAATATCATAAAGGTCCGGGCTAGTAACCTACAAAAAAATATAGTAACAAGGGGTGAGTATCAAATCACGCGGTATTCAGCAAGTAAACTTCTAAACGCAAGCTAAGGGAATCAAATATGATACTCCTTACACCTCAACCGAACCTCCACAACAACCTGCATAAAACCAGCCCAACCTAACAGTTCACAGCTTACATAGCACCTAGCTCAACCACAATCACTTTAACAAATTACATATCCTCAACAAAAAACTCAATATTTATCAAGCACAACTTTCACACAAAAAAAAAGGCACTCACAATATCAGCAACACAAAGGATCAAGTTCATCAAATAGAGATAATCAAATATCAAGTACTTTTCAACCACCATAAAACACAAAATCATCAAAAATGAAGGATGTCGTGGGATGCAATGCAATATGACACCATAAAATGATATGCCTCAGAACACCAAGTACTCTCTCAACCGTATATACATGATACTCCTCGAAAATACATCGAGAGTTCATGACCCATGGGGTCTCACGAGGTCCATATACCGACACAAATGATCTCCACATGTCTCTGTGCGGATGATCTCAACGCACTATCATAAATATAACAAATTCCGCACGGACAATCTCCACGTGACCAAATTATAATATTAACATCTCACCATTCCCAGCACGGACGGTCTCTACATGCCTAACTTATACTCAATCACATCTCAATGCATGTGCACAATAAGATTTCAATAAAAGTGATGATGCATCTCAATCAAATATCAATATGATATGTAATCACCTCAGCTATCACAAGTATACGGGTTCAATAAAGAACACAATCACACATAATAAATCAAGTCAATTAATCACATTGCCTTTTATTACCCTTTTTTTATCATTAAAATTAATCAATGTGGAAAAGTCAACCCACACCAAGTCTCATTACCCCCAAATACATATTACAAGGAAATACACAAATTTCATATACTTAACAAGGGTTTAGAAATCCACTTTCCTCAAATAGTCGAACAATCACTCCGGGACTTGAGTCTTCCTCTTTCATTGGACTTCCAAATAAATTCAATCTATTCAAATAGTGATCACAATAAGGTTTTGAAATTACCAACACTCATACTATTATATGTCTATCTTAAACCCAAAAACTCATTCCAAATTTATAATCAATCTCCTTATCTTGCTAACATGTCCACACTCATGTTTTCCAAATTTCAAATTTAAAATTTAGTCTCAATATTTTCAAATAACATAAACTTAATGATCTTCATATAATACAATACATCCACTATTTAATTACATATACCAATATACCAAAACTTGAATCATAATAAGATAACAATAAAAAAATTCAAAGAAATAACTAACTCAAGTTACAGAAAAAAATCACTAGAACGTTACTGCTTTAGAACCTCAAATTAATATGCCCTTTATTCCTATATATTAATGCCTCACACTATAGCCTCAATCATCACAACATGATTGGCCAGCAACCCCTCTTAATCCATTCCAAACTTACTTTAGACAAATGTAACAATTTCCAATTTTCATATTCCAAATCCACTTTTTATTTTCGATTTTCCTCTTCGAAGCCAGCATTAAATTAATACTAACAATTGTGATTGCACATTAATTAAAAGAGATACTTATCACGGCAAATTACTTTCTTTTTCACTCACACACATACAATACGTAGTATCACAGACTTAGAGTATTCGTTAAAGCTCTGTGCGGCACTTGACAATTTACTCACGAATTTTTCACGATCTTGTAAGCCCTTTATGCTAAGATCTCTAACATGAAGTGCTCAGTAAGTTGGTCAGATATGTTGAAGGAACTGGAGGAGTATTGTCCAAACTGACAACTTAACTGATTAAGTGGGAATACCCTCCTACAGGATGGTGTAATATAACACGGATGGGACGTTTAGAGGCAATCCTGGGCAGAGCTCCTAGGCAAAAGGAGACATGATTTATGCAGAAGCGGCAACTATTCAAAGAAGTACGAGCACAGAGACAGAAGCGAAAGCAATTTTAGAAGCGAGTAAACATTGCAAGAGTACACAACATAACCACATCATCTTTCAAACATATTTGTTGTTGTTATGCAAAGTGTTAAAGGGTGAATGGAAGATACCATGGTGCATCAGTGATACAGTTGAGGAAATAAAAATTTGCCTAATTGGAAAAGATCACAAATTCGAGCACATAATGAGAGAGGGAAATCAGTTAGCAGACTACTTAGCAAACAGAGGAATAGATCAAGGAAATTGCAGTTTTATAGAATTTGGGGGCATGGATATAAAGGGGAGAAAGATCATTAACAGTGATAAACTAAATTGACCTTACGTAAGAATATCGCTACAAAGGAGATAGGGGATGGGAAGGCTACAACTTTATTTTGCCATATATATTACAGAGAACCTTCAAGGCAAAGAGCAAAGGATCTACTTACTACAGCTAGCTGAAGAATAAGCTCGATCCAAGCCTAAACCAACATTGTCGATACCGACGGAGCTGAAGGTTCGTCCAAGGTGGAGCATATCAAAAATGGGAAAGTTCAGTGGAGGGGGATTAGGATATCTAATGGGAAAGTGTTTACAGAGAAGGAAATGAAGGCTTGTTGGTTTGGGCTGGCCTTTATTTTAGTTGCTTTCATTTTCTAGAATTTGGACATTGAGTCTAATGATGTAATGAGGTCCTACTGTTATTAAATAAGAGCCTACATTTAACCCAAAAAAAATCTACGATCCTTTTTCTTTTGTCTTGATAATTAGCTCTCTCCATGTTAGCGAAAACTAAAAAAATGAGAAAGCTATTGAATTACAAACTAAATAAACTTAATAGAAAAAAACTCTATAAAAGTATGAAATTCATTTTCATTGATGATTGCTTGGAGAAACCTTGAGGCATGGGAGATTATAAAGGAAAAAATTTCAGGTCTGAAAGTGGGAAAAACGTGAAGAGATATTTCATTTCCGTGGGTGTAAGTGATAATGATGAAATAGCTTCTTGCCACGTGGTTTAAGAAGGGACTTTGGAAATTGATCAAAAAATACAATTTAGCTAGAGTCTAAATAAAAAGTAATCGATCAGAAAAGATTTAGGATTGGAATTGATAGACGCGTGTTTAGGATTTAGAATTTAGGGATTAGATAGAGGAAGAGATAAGAAAGTGAATAGGCTCGTCAAGTAAAAGCGAGGAGGATCCAACTTAGCGAAGTATATTAAAGACAAGAAAATCATGAAATTGATGGAAAAGACACATGCATAAAAGAGAGTTAAATCTCAAATTAGAAACATATACAGCTTATCAATATTTAAATTATAAATACAAAATAAAAAAGTGATAAAATGATATATTTTTTATCATCATCGTCAGCTACTAATAATATTTTTGTTACTTCAAATATTTGAGCTTTTTGGAATACACAATTAAACTCATATGTTGGGTCTATGAAAAGAACAGGGTAGATATTAAACATCTTATGTCATTTCCCATTGTGTCTTTCTGACACAGTTTGCTGGCATCATATGGTGAGTGTAATACACTTATAAAAAGCGCATAAAAGGGTTATTAAATCAATTATTTGTCATGATCCGAGCCTACATTCTAGACGTGGCCGGCACTTGAATCATTATTGGTCTCCAAGCGAACCCTCATCCTGGTTGACTACAAGCGGAAGACTAACTTAAGCATACAAAGCTGAAAACAGAATAAAAATCCATGAAACTTAAATACAAAGCTTTCACTCAAAAGAAAACTCTAAAAAAATAAGATATTTAACTCTACATAAAATAGGGTATTTTGGACTATTCATAACTTTGGGTTAATTTTGAACCCAAAGGTTGATGAGAAGGGTATTTTGGAGCCAATAGGTGGATGAGAAGGGTATTTTGGAGCTAATAGGTGGATGGAGGGTAATTTTGTACCATTTCTGATACTTCAAGGGTATTTTAGGCTTTTTTCAATATATAAAATACATATCTAATTGACATAACTTTGAGATGAATTCAAATTAGGAACAAATATAAGATTCATAAACTATGTAACATGAGATTTTGAATGAATACAAAATATCGATAGCATACATACTGATTTGAATATTAATTGAGAAATGATACAAAATTCTAAAAACAAAACTATAAATAGAAAATAAACAAATAGGAAATTATTTTTCCTCAACTTGGTCTTCAACAAGTTTTTCGAAATCTTCCGCCCCAAAAATTTTTATGTTTATTTTATTGATAGTGTCTTTACATAATATAGAGAAATCTCAAATGATACTTGGTGATAATGTATCATTATCGGTGGGTGAAAAATATTTTAAAAAAATTGTGAGATTTCTTGAACGAATTGGAGGAAAACAGAAGAGGTTGTGACACAATGAAAGGAGAGAACAATGGTGAAAAACTCAAGAGAGAAAGGAGGAATTTTGGGTAAAAACCTAGAAGGAGGAGAAAGTGGGTGATAGAGTTTTCTTTTTCTTTCTCTTTCACGCATAAGGGAAGAAATTTAGTTCAATGTGGGGCGTGATTTGAGAAATAAAAGAAAAGAATATTAGGATACATTTTATTTGCTAAAAAATTGATATAACTTACATTTAAAATAATTATTTTAAACTATAGATGTTTTTAATAATTATGTTAGGAAGTTTGACTAATTTGTTAATTTTTTTAATTAGCAAGCAATTTATACCCAAATTCAGAAATCCTTAAACTCGTCAACTCCTACTCCATTAACCCAAAATCATTGTTGCCAATTTATAGGTAATTTGTAACGACTATTTTGGTCTTTTTGAGCACTAGAACTTTCTATTACATAAAAGACTCTTTCGATAGATTTTAAATGGGTATTTTGGACTATTCATAACTATAAGTATAAAATTAATGAAGAATTTTTAATAATTTAGTTAATTGGTGATTAAAAAAAAACATTAGAATTAGTAGTGGGTGATTTATAGAATATAAGAGTAAATTATTTATTATTATTAATATATATGTTGGCTGGAAATCATTGGATTGAGGAACTAAAATTTTATTATAATATTAAATTAATTACAAAGAATTGAAGTTACAATTTATGACCACTTGTGGATTAAGTCTCTTAGTTTATTGTTAATAATTGGCAAAAGATAATTATGGCATAGTATTGGCCAAGAATTTGAAAGTTAATGAATATAATATGTTGGTTTAGGAAATGATTATTTGAGAAAATTGGGGTTACGGTTAATTGATAATATTAGTTGGTTGTTTTGGTTAGTGTAACATAATAAAAATGGATTGAAACGTTGTTTAGTCATTCACGTGGGTTTGAGTTTTTCGCATTATCTAAGGACCTCTTAATGGCCAGTTAATTATTGACAGTGGACTAATTCATTACATACATATAGTATATCGAATGAATAGAGTCACATGGAAGTGAGGGTTCTAGAAATTAAACATAATTTTGAAATCTCGTTATATATCAAGTTTTGAAATATAGAATTAGGTAATTAAATATTAGGTGTATCAAATTAATTAAGTTCCATTAAAGTTACGCAAATTAGAGGAATTAAGACTTACCCTTAGACTTGAATGTTAGAAAATTTACTATAGGATTGGATGGGTTATTGAATCTAGCCTATATATGTATCGTAATATGGGTATCTATAGACTCGTTAACTTACAAATTATGCATACTCGGTAGATTAGAAACGTTCGGAGGCATTGAGGAAAGGAAAAGCATTGAAGAAATAACTTGTCTGACTTCGGTTCTTCGGTGGAGGTAGGTTATGGTTTATGCTATTTGATAGTAAACTCTTATAGTTGAGTTCATACTATTATTCATTGTATATTAGTTTTCTATTTTGGATTGACCGATGATACCTACTCAGTACATGTTGCCCCGTACTGAGCCCTACTTTTTTTTTCCTTTTATGGAGTGCAACGAGTGTACCAATGACTTCACATTGCCCTCAGCTCTAGCCAGTGTCCAGCATATTAGGTTCCAGGGTGAGCTATTCATTCAAGCTCGTGTCGGATTCTCTCGGTCATGATATGATGTCCTATGTTTTCGGACACATACCATTCTGCTCTTTTATTTTGGTGTATTTGATATTTTTAGACTTAGTATTTGGAGATTAGATGTCCTTGATGTGATGACTTTCAAGTTTTGGGAAATGATACATTAATAAGTTTTGGAGCTTCCGCATTATTTTTGTTATTCATAGTTGAATTATTGGTATATGTTGGGATTTTGATTCCTTGGTTCGCCCATGTAGGAGGTTAAGTATGGGTGCCACTCACGACTCATTTTGGGTCGTGACATAATTGTAAAATGAGATTTATTTTTCCTCTAGTTTATATTAAGTGAATTATTAAGATTTTTTAAATTTTGTTTATAATAAGTGAATTATTCAAAATTTAAGAGAATTGTTGAGACTCTTTTCATATTATCCTTCTTTTAGTGACAACTTAACTAATTTACATTCTATCGGGAAATAGTTTGAAATTTATCATAAGAGCAATAGTGAAAAGTAGCATTTTGGTATGTACTAAAATATTTTTCTTAAAAGGTGTCATACCATAACAATTCACTTAACATGGACTAGGAGGAAATATTAAGTTCAAAAAACTACATAATTACACAAATATAGCTTTCATAGTAACTAACTATTTTCCCTATATTGAAACAATTACATATTGTCTCACTAAGTAATAATTTTACACTAAAATTCAAATTGAATACATCTGGATATATGAATTTTTGCTACCTGATATATCTTAAAATATAAATATGAATATGAGAAGAACTTTGATTTCTATTCCTCTAGAATGAAGGAAATCTCCTTATAAGGTTAGACGAAAACTATACATGAAATAATGAACATGGTAAGTACTATACATTGTAAATAATTGAAGAAAATCCTATACTAATATTATGTAATCAACTATATATGGTAGATAAAAATTGTAATTGATCGTATATGGGAATACACTTGGATATCGTGTATATAGAAAAAATTATACCTAGTTTTAAACCTCGTATATCTGAGATATATGTAACTAGATATGTCAAATAGATGCATATGATGACCGAAATATGGCATAATTTTGAAAAATCATGAAAATGCACGTATTAGACCCTAAAATAAAATTTGTATTGTCTACCCTATTAAATCAGTAATGTTGAAAGTAAAAATCATCGAATAATAAAAAAATTAATAAATTTGACCAATAAAATATAGTAGAAAAATACATTTAACCTTTTCCCTCTTTTTAAAGTGGTAAAAAAGAGTTATAAAGTGAATTTATAAAAGACAATTGTCACTATTAAACAGTTACCTCTTGGGTTCAATTTCCAAAGTCCATATTAAATCACGTGAAACTCATGGAAATGAAATACCTCTTCACGTTTTTTCTACTTTCCCACCTAAAACATTTCTCCTTATAAGCTCCCAATTGGCCTAATGATTTCTCCGCGCTGAAACTTTCATTGAATTTTTCTTTTTCCATTTTATAATTTTATAGTTTGAAATTCTATAGCTTTCTCGGTTTTTAGATTTCTCTAACATGGAGAAAGCCGGAAAAGAAAACATAGGAACTTCAGATGTAGAGAATGAAAATGTGGAACTAAATTTAAGGCTCTCGTTGAATGATAATTTTGATGTTCACTCGGAAAAAATGAGTTTTTTTTTGTGAATAACTAGTAAAAAATATTTTTTTATATTTTCAGGTGGATCGCAAGAAAGTGTTGCTTCAAGTGTACCTGAGATTGAAACTCAACAACCACTTATTCAAGGTATTAACATTTTATGAAATGATTTCTACAACAAGTCAATTTGAATTAGTATTAAAATTAAAGTAGGAAATATTTTTTTCCCTTTAGTTCTCAATGTGAAATCATCTTTCGTTGAAAAGAAATCAACTATATATGTAGTAAACCCTCTAAATCATATATTTATTGATGGAAAACAGATTATGCAGTATTATTAGTGATGTTATTTGATATTTCCTTTTGTTGTTGTACCGAATAAAAGATTTCTTGTTTTTTCAGAAAAATATTTTACTTTAATGGATTCTTCATACTAGCACTCCCTCCTAAGACCACACATGCAAGTTTGCATTTATACAACTCAAGTCACGAGGTTTTCCCTCCTCAAGCTTTATTATAATTAAATTAGCAAAAGACATAGATTCTCTTTGAAAATTCAGTTACTCACTTGAACTATCATATAGATCTATTATACACCTAAATTACTTAAAGTAAATTTATTCACCCCTAAAATTGAAATGAGAAAAAATAACAAAAAAAGTAACACGCGAATCACGAAAATTAAAGTTTAAAAAAGCAATAAAAAATGAAAACCATCCTTACCCTCCACAACCTCAAAGCATCAGGACAACGATAGTCTTGTGGTGTTGATTGTTGTGATTGTTTATTAGTTGTTCAGATCTAAAAGTGTGAAAGTCATTGGAACGTCATCAAAATCGTGACTGATCGATTTGAGCTTGCCAGAATACCTACAAAATAAACTAAAGAAATAAATTCAAAAAGGAATAAGGAGAAAGGTTTTCATTTGATGTTTGTCGATGATTGATTTGAGGTTTTGGGTGGCCTTTTTCTCTGGTGGTTTAGGTGGTTGGTTGGTGGCTACTAGTTTTTCAGAAAAGAAGAGAAAACGCCATTGTAAAGGTTGTGGTGGTGATGAGTTTGGTGTTCTTTGGCGGAGAAGACGAAGAAAATTGTGGTATGAGTTGAAATAAATAATTTTTCTGGCAAGATTAGAGAGAAAGTGAGTGGGATTAATGGATGGAAAAAATATAATTATCAAAAAAATTTATAATTAAATAGGAATTAATTAGTATAAGATATAAAATTAATAGAAAAATGTTAGTCATAAAGAAAACAAACCAAAAAGAATATAGTTTCTGATGTGGAGCTGACATACTGTTGAAGTAGCAACTATTGTAATACTCACATATGGTAAGAATAGTGTTACACGTTTTAAAATGGTATCAAATTTATTTTCAAATAATAAAAGTGTAATATATACTTCTAATAGTTTAAATAAGTAGTTGATTTTTCGAAACAAGCTTCGGAAAAATTGATGTATTTTCCCTTAAAAAGACAATAATGTCATTTTATCGAACAGAATGTGGAAAATTCGACGTTATTATAAAACTAAGTTCCAACATCTTTAGTCCTAATCATATTATTTGGCTAATAGTTTTAGCAAATTGAACTTATTTTAAAATTTAAAACGATTAAAAAAAGCTTTATTAATTTTTTTCATGATCAATCATCATTATTTTATCATAATAACAATAATATATTCAATATAATTTTATAAAGTGGAGATTATTTTACTAGTAAAGTAGTATTAATTAAGTGCGTATTTAGGAAAGGTAAAATTAAGGATAATTTAGACTTATATGATTTCATTTTATTTATATTGGGTGTGGAAAGAAAATTGCAAGGTGAAGAATCGAATCTCTAATGATAAAATAAAAGTTTAAATAACCAACCAACTAAATTGAGCTAATAAGATTCCTCTAAACTTATTATGATTAATGTTATTACATACTTTTCTTTAAATGCATAAGAAAAACCTTGATATACAAATAATATGATAAAGTAGAAACGAAACTTGAAACTTGTTTGATCAAACTACTAAAATTTATTAGTTTTAAAAAAATATTTTTTCTAGTATTGTTTTTCTAAAAAGGGTGATCTTATGTGAGAAGCAATTTGTTTTTGATCAATCAATTTTAAAAAAATAACTTTAAGTAGCAACTAAAAGGTGTTTTGCCAAATTTTTTAGAAGTGTTTTACCAAAAATCTTCAGTGAGTAGCAATTAGTATGATGAGACATGTTTTTGAATTGTATATTATATTTAGAAAATTAGAAAACTACTGTTGAAATTAATTATTATTATTATTTTAAGAATTCATTCAACTGATTATATAAGAATTAAAATGGATGTGCTCGAGGACATGTAAGAAAGAACAAGTTGAGTACGGTACCAATAATAAAACATCAAACAAATCCCAAGTATTTTTATTATTTTATTTGAATAAACTATATGTGTATGGGGTTTTGTTATTACTTCTATATATATATATAAATATAAAAATCTTACTCCCTCCGTTTAAAAAAGAATGTCCCTATTTCCTTTTTAGTTTGTTTCAAAAAGAATGACCCCTTTCCTTTTTTGGAAACATTTTAACTTTAACTTTCCACGTGGCATGTTTAAGACCACAAGATTAAAGGGCATTTTGGTACATTTGACATAACTTTAAGTTAGAACCACAAGATTAAAAAGTCTTCTTTCTTTTCTTAAACTCCGTTCTAAGTCAAACTAGGCCATCCTATTTTAAACGGAGGGAGTAATTTGTTTTGGTTGTTCTTTTCTCATTATTCAAATATCAAAATGAAAGAGTACTAATGAAACAGATGTTTTGAATAATTGATATTTAGGTTTTTATACATATGTTTTGAATTTTTCTTTTTCGTCTTATCAGAAATAATTTCTATCACGTAAATATAAAAATAAGTTTTATGTGTATTATACCCTTCTCAAAATACTAATGAAAACATTTAATATGCTGTTATTTAAGTCTAAATATATGAATTAAGAAATTCACATCACGAAGATTAACCTACCTCTAATTAAGAGTGACTCATTGTGTTGGATTATATTATGAACATCAACACTTGACTTAATATCCTCAATAGGTTTATAACATTGAACTGATCATAACAAACCTTATAATAATTAATGACCTTATTTCATCGTCTTCTATTTCATAATATTTTAAAAAAGAAATAAGCACAATGATTGGTTGTTCAATATCTACCTATACATACATTTTAAGTTATTATACGCGTTGATAATGTTATTATATGCGTTGATACAATATCATAACATTAGTAATCTCCAAACAGAAGAAAGAATAACTTTAAAATGTAGATAACAAACAAATCAGAAAAAAAGTTTTAATTAAGCTTAGTACAATTAGTGATTTTCAGAAAAGAAGAACGAAAAATTAAAAATGACAGAAACTTGTAGTTATAAAATCATTATTTTGATATTCAAGAATCAATCAAAACACTGATATTTTTTTCTTAAAACTAAAAATTATAACTCAGATGACCGTGTACTTGTTAACTCAAAATCACTGTGGTTAATAAATATATTTTTTTTTTGTCTCTCACCAGTGTTTCAAGTCCATATTGGTGCTCCAACTAAATTTCTAGTCCATATATTTTTGATAATTTTTTAATAAATCTGTGAAGTAGTTAAAAACCTCCTCAAAAAGAATGTTAACTATAAAGAAAAAACAAATCAACAATTCTCTTAGATTTTAAACAATTCATTTATTATAAACTATGAAAAAAAATTAAAAAATTCAGTAATTCCGTGAGTTAAAATAATTGAATAATATAACATTTAATAAAATTTGTCCTAAAAACAATCAGATAATACAACAATTACAATAAAATTTTCCCGAGAAAAACTTTCAAATCAACTCGAAATGCATAAATAATAATTTTTTCACATCCGTAGTGTGAAAGTGAAAACTTTTCACAAATTTTCATATAGTGGTTTTTCAGACAAGTGTAAAGTTTGATTCTGTTTTTCAATAGATAATTACAAAGAACAGTATTTTTGGATCAATTCCCAAAGTCCCTCCATAAACCATGTGGCAAGGGGCTATATCGTCATTTTCACTTAAGAAAATAAGATTCCTTCACGTTTTTCTCTCTTTCACACTTTGATTTTTTTTCCTTTATAACCTCCTAGATGTCTGAAGATTTCTCCAACCATTCATCATTGAAAATTAACTTCATACTTTTATAGAGTGTTTTTTTCCTATTAAGTTTGTTTAGTTTGTAATTCAATAGCTTTGTCAATTTTTTCAATTTTTGCTAAAATGGAGAGAGCTAATTATCAAGACAAAGGAAAAAGGATTGTAGAGGATGTAAGTGTAGATCTAACTTTAGGGCTTCCGATGGAGACTACAATGGAGTACTGGAAGCAAAGGAATTCATTATCGTCGATGGAGACTGAATGGAGAGGAGGCAACAGAATTATCCATTTTCTGTGACCAGGACGTCTACATTGCCGATGGATACTGAAATCGATTGGAGGCAAAGGTTGGAGAATGAAATGGCTTGGAGGCGAAGAATGGATACTGAAATCGAGCGGAGGAAAAGGTTGGAGGCTGAAATGGATGGGAGGCGAAGAATGGAGACTGAAATTGAGAGGAGGCGTAGAATGGAGACTGAGATGGAATTGAGGCAAATCAATGGTCCATTTTCTGTTACGAGGACAGCTTCCATGCCGCCAAAGGAGACTCAAACAGAATAGAGGCAAATTAGTGATCCATTTTCTGTTAACAGGGCGGCTTCGTTGCCACCAATGGAGACTGAGGAGGAGTGGATGAACAAAAATGATCCATTTTTAACTAGGAGGACGGCTTCGTTGCCGCCAATGGAGACTGAGATGGACTGGAACGAAAGAAGGGACCTCCAGACGCAGATGCGCCGAGACGCGCAACAGAAGAGATGGGATAAACTGATGAATGTTATAGTTGTTGAGGAAAATGAAGGGAATGGAGCCTCTTCTTTGCCGTCATCTGGTGGATCTGGATCTGTAGGAAGTGTTGGTTCAACTGAAACTAGTTTTGAAACTCAACAACACCTACCTAATAAAGGTAATCGAAAATTCAATTGAGTTGTCATTTAATTAATTTCTCCATTTTCATTATTTTTCGTTGAGTTAATGTTTTTTTTGTCTAAAACTAAGAAATATTTTTTTTCCTTCAGTTGATGGCACTTTCATTGAAGGTGCAACTGGTAGTTATAATGAGATACCTCCAGTCAGTGGCACATTGGAGCAAATGCAGCATCTGATAGTAGCAGCCATTGAAGCTACTAATGAGCAATCACCCGACTTTTCAGGAAAAGAGGGACTCAGAAACTTCTTGCTCAAAATGCCTGGTGTTTCCACCAAAGGTGATGGACCAAATGGAAAGAAGACTGAAGGATTTTTATACGCGTATAAGAGGGGAGGAGAAGTGAAGATTGGATCCTCCTCTCTTTTACTTGACGAACCTATACACTTTCTTATCTCTTAATCTATCTAAACCCTACATCCTAAATCCTAAACACGAGTCTTCCATTTCAATATATGTAACTTACAATCCAAGCTTGCCGGTTGAAAAACAAAATCTTTTAACATGGCGAGAAGAACCACCCTTGATAAATTGTCCCTTAATAACATTCCGACTTGCATGATGCCGCTAGCTAAGCTATCTGCCAAATTCAATGTTATTAATGTACTACACTTAGAACAACTAGCCTTATTACTATGGCATAGAATGGCAGCCATAATATGTAATGTAATAAAATCATTATTTTGATATTCAAAGAATCAATCAAAATATTGATACTTTTTTTATTAAAACTAAAAAATATAACTTAGATGATCGTCTACTTGTTAACTCAAAGTCACTGTGGTTTATAGATATATTTTTTTGTCCCCCACCCAGTGTTTTGAGTACATTTGGAGCTCCAACTAAATTTCGAGTCCATATTATTTTTGATGATTTTTTAATGAATCTGTGCATTTAAAAACCTTCTTAAAAGAATGTTACCTACAAAGAAAAAAAATCAAAAATTCTCTTAGATTTTAAACAATTCATTTATTAGAAACTATGAAAAAAATTTAAAAAATCAGTAATCCCGCGAGTTAAAATAATTGGATAATTTGACATTTAATAAAAATTTCCCTAAAAACAATCAGATAATATAACATTTATAATAAAATTTGCACAAAAAAAACTTTCAAATCAATATCGAAATGCATAAATAATAATTTTCACATTCGTAGTGTGAAAGTAAAAACTTTTCACAAATTTTCATGCGGTTTTTTTCCAAACACGTGTAAAGTTTGATTCTGTTTCTCAATAGATAATTACAACGACCAGGTGTCATTTTCAGTCAGTTACTTCTTATTTTTAGACTCTAGCTAAATTGTATTTTAGGATCAATTCCCAAGTCCCTCCTTAAACCACGTGGCAAGGGGCTATTTCGTCATTTTCACTTACACCCATGGAAATAAGATTCCTTCACGTTATTCCCACTTTCACGCTTGATTTTTTTTCCTTTAGAAACTCCTAGATGTTTGGAGGTTTCTCCAACCATTCATCATTGAAAATTAACTTTATCATTGAAAATTATGTGTTAACGAGAGGATGACAAACTTGTGCAAGCCGGGCCTTATGGAAAATATGTTGTTAAAAAAATAATTATAATTTAATTTATTTACATAATTGATTCAAATAGAATTTGTTATAGTTCTATAATTTCGAGTGCAGGCCAACTGATTGATAAGTGCTTATCTTTCATAGATAAAATGAAGGATTAAAATTTTATTTGTAGCGTTTTCTCTTATTTTTGACGTGTTTTTGGATGTAGTGAAGAGTTTATGGAAAAAAAATGAACTTATTATCATAACAAGGAGTGGCAAATGAGCGAGTCGAGTCGAATATGAGTCGATCAAAACGAGTTAAATAAAAATAGATAAGTTACCCGACTTGACTCATATTTTAAATGGGTAAAATAGGTATACCCAATGGATGATATGGGTAACCATATTACCCATATTATATTAGAGATTTTACTAAAAGCTTTAAAAAAAAACAAAAAAAAACATTATCAATTAACTCCCCCCCCCCCCCACACACACACCTCCCAAAAAAATGTAAAAAAAATAAATAAATTCACCCAACACCCTACCAGCCACCCCCCATCCCCAGACCCCATCCCGAAAAAAATTAACAAAATATTAAAAAATTTCATTAATTTTTTTTAAAAAAAATTACCACCCATCCCCCTACCAGCCACCCCCCCACCCTCTACCCCTACCATCCCCCCCCCCCCCCCCCCCCCTCCAAAAAAAACATTAAACTTTTTATAAAGTTTCATTATTTTGTTTTTAGAAAATTTAAAAAAAATTTGTCACACACCCCATCCCCCAAAAATATTAACAAACTTTAATTTTTTCATTAATATTTTTAATTCAAAAAACATTATCACCCCACCCCCTTACCACCTACCCCCCATCCCTACCACCCCTTTTACAAATTAAATGTAAAAACAAATCATATTTTTTATAGATTTTTTTTATATAAAAAAAAAAAACTTTCTTACTAACCCTTTAACACTTTTTTTTTTGTTTGTTTTTATCCATTTTATTTTTTATAGATTTTTTTAAAAAAAAAAACTTTCTTACTAACCCTTTGTCACTTTTGATCAGCTTCCTTTTGGGAGCAATTTCCTAAGTTATAAAAATGAATTTACAATTAACACGTGTCACTTTTGATCAGTTACCCACAGAAATGGAATATTCCTTCACATGTTTTCTACCTTCACACCCTGAAATATTTTTAATTTATTATCTCCTAAATGGCCTAATGGTTCCACCCTGAAACTTTCATTGAGATTTCTATGTCCATTTGATAATTTTTTAGTTTGAAGTTCAATAACTTTGTTGATTTTTAGATTTGCTAACATGGAGAAAATTGAAGAAAATAGAGAAAAAATGAGGAATGTGGATCTGAATTTAGCGTGTTCATTGAACGGTAATTTGAGAGTTTAGCTCTAAGAAATTTAAGATATTGAATCGTTCATCGTTAATACCTAATGAAAATTATTCTTTATTGTTTTCAGGTGAATCAAGTGGATCACAAAGAAGTGTTGCTTCAAGTTTGACTGATCTTGAAACCCAACAATCACCTAATCAATGTATAAAATATTTCTTCCTTTTACTCTTTCATTGAAATATTTTTCATTTACTTGAATTAAATAATAAGTGTAAGTTCACGAAAAATGGTAACGATTAGATTCTCAAAATTACTAATGAGAAATCACGGGTGTTGTCAGGGGAAAGTGCTCAAGAATTCGGAGAGAAGCTGAGGAACTTCTTGCACAGCATGCCTTGTGTTGTTTATGACGGACCAAATGGAAAAAAGACTAAAGGATACTTATTATACTCGTCTGTGAGGAGAGAAGATCTGAAGATAGTTTGTAGTTGTCATGCTAATTTTCTGACCCCCGCTGATTTTGTCAAACATGGTGGTGGAGGTGACATTGAAAACCCTTTAAAATATATAGATATAGTTCTTGCCTAAAAAATGGACTAGTTTATTTATTATGTTTGTTGTTTGATCTTTTCCTTTGTTGTTGTACTAAATAAGTTCAATGGCTACTGCCCCAAAAAGGCCTTAGCTTTGATATCGTTGTTATTGGATCTTTTATTTTGTTGTAGAAGAGTCTCTTCCATCAAAGCTATATTAAGGTTATTTTTCTGTCATTCTACTTATTTCTTTTCTATGCAATGGTTATTTGAGCTTTAATTAGAAGCAACTAACATGTTTGAAGGATTTCTAAGATATATTTCAACTTGGGTTGTTCATATTTTTTGTTGCATTTTGAAAATAGGTATTAAAATACCTGATATTAGTTGTTCTCTTTATATGTTAGGATTTGGTATACTACTTTTAGTGTTTCTAAGTTTATCTTTTGAGTTAGAATTTCTATTTCTTGTTAAATCTCACAATTATGTGTTAACGAGATCAGAGGATGGCAAGCTTATGCAAGTACAAACCTTATGGAAAATGAGTTAGAAAAATAATTATTATAATTTAATTGATTTAAATAATTGATCTGATTAGAATTTGTTATAGTTCTACAATTTCAAATTCGGACAAATGGTTGATGTGTACTCTATGTTTCATAGATAATATGAAGGATTAAAGTTTCATTGTAGAATTTTCTCTTATTTTCTACTCTATGTTTCATAGATAATATGAAGGATTAAAGTTTCATTGTAGAATTTTCTCTTATTTTCTACGTGTTTTTTACTGTAATAAAAGATTTTTTTTAAAAAAATATGAACTTATAATCGTAAACCTAAACTATTTTTGGACTTATTTTCTCTATATATTGTTAGGAAATTCTTCTATCACAAATTCAAATCAAGTATGTCACTATGT
This sequence comes from Solanum sitiens, assembly GCA_016801875.1. Classification (NCBI taxonomy): domain Eukaryota; kingdom Viridiplantae; phylum Streptophyta; class Magnoliopsida; order Solanales; family Solanaceae; genus Solanum; species Solanum sitiens. The sequence goes on from JABWTJ010000295.1 coordinate 1,169,808, forward strand.
AACTAATAGGGCTATGTATAATAAGTTTGTTTAAAATTAATTTGCACAATTTCGGGCCAGTAAACGAAGCAATTCATTTGTCTCGCCTAGCTTGTATAGATATTAAAAAAATTCAATTTCTAATTATCCCTATATAAGTGTTTTTGTTCCTCTCTTGTAAGATTTTCAATATTTATGTGTTAATTAAGGTTTGGAGTTTTAACTTTTTAAAGGGGGTTTAAAACTATTTTTCTAAAAGAAACTATCGTTCGAAATTAATAAAAATGATGTTAATGTCACTCACTATCTTAGAGAAGTCAACAAAGTAGCGGAGTATTTGACAAAATGGGCCACAATGATTAACATATCGGTCATCTACAATAATTTTAATGAAGTGCTATATGGTATATTGTAAAAATTATATAAATTTTATAGTGTTAAGAGCTAATATATCATATCCCTATTGATTCTCAAATTACAAAAATTTCTTAAAATTATTATAGGATATCAGATACATCGGAAACATGTGGATACATAATTCACTGATTGTGAATCGTACATTACTTAATGGGAGGGATGTATCTGAGAGGGGAGGGATATCCCAAGAGGAGATAAAGATATATCTGATAGATTATTGTAAATTTTTTTAAATGGTAATTTTTTTCTTAGAAATTATAGTAAAATAAAATGTGTATTTTTGGCATTTTTTTCACATATTAATGGCTCAGTCTTCCTTGACAAAGCCTAGATGTCCGGTTTTAGGATTAAATGTCGTGGAGATGTCATTTTCTAATCATCCCTTTTGATTATGTAATATTTTATTATTTCTTGTAAGAGTTGTAGTATTTATGTGTTAATTATAGGGTTTGGGGTTAACTTTTTTAAGGGTTTGTAAGTTTTCTCTTTTAACTTAGGATTTTCATTTCTTAATAAGTTAATATGTGTTGAAATTCCTTAAATTAATTTTGTTCTTTATGTGTTGGGGTTTACTGTTAAGTGTTTTAGAATATTCTTAAGTTTATTTTTTAAATTACGACTTTTATTTGATATTGTGTTGTGTTATGTTGCTATTTTTTGTGTTGGAATATATCGATGATTTTTTAGGTTTTCGAGTCTCAATAAATTTATAATTTGGAATTTAAGGGTGGAATTTTATATATGTGATCTAGAACTTAGAAATGAACTAATTGATGATATTAATTTTTTTTTCATTTATAGTGTTTTATTTCTTGATTCCTTATTCGAAAATTAATATAATTATGAATGTACACGACAATTCCAAATAAAAATCCAATAGTCTGGTAATGAATCACTCTCAAATAATTATACTTTTGAGTATGCATTAAACTGTGGTTTAAAATTTAGATGCATTAGTATAGTTGTTTTGTTTTTTAAAATTTCTAGATCAAAATCTTTATAGGATAGAATATTTCTTGTCCTAAAATCTAAAACGAGGTTATGCTTTATGTCCCCTTCCATTTGGTTGTTAATATCATTAAGTTCTGGAAAAAAATAGAAAAAAAAAAGATCTACCTTTAGTTCAAGAGGTAAGTCAGAGTTGAATATCAAATCTCAATAGAAACAAAAACCACCCTTACTAAATGGATTAAGAAAAATAAATTTTTTTATGGTTTTAGAGATTAAAGTAAATTAACAAGTGATTTGAATGTGTAAAAAAATGATATAAATGATGTATTTTGTAAAATTTTGTAACTGAAAGGATTAATTTGTAACTGAAAGAATAATGTCAAGGCACAACAGTGAGGGGGTGATGTTCAATGTCAATTATAAATGATGTATTTTGTAAAATTTTGATTGATGTAACAAATGAAGGTGACATTAAACTAGCAAAAACTTATGTTATAAGTAGTTGATGATGATGATAAAAAAATGTCAGTTTATTACTTTTTTGTTGCATTTATAATATAAATATTGATTAGTTGGTATATGATTCTAATCTTAGATTTAGCTTCCTTTTATGAAAATGTGTATTTTTCATCAATATCTTTATTTTCTTGTTTTAATATACTTCTCTTGGTTTAGATCTCAGATCCTCCTTTCTTTTACTTGATGAGCCTATATACCCAACGAGATTCCAACACTTTTTTAGGTACTTCGCTCTAATGCAATTAGTTTTCACTACTATTAGCATCCTTATTATTATCCTCAATCCCCATTGTCTTTAATTCCTCCTCCATCTCCTGAGATTCATTCCACTTAATCCTTGATATGTTAGATACGTTCCTGTCTTCCTCCACCTCTTAATCTCTAAATATCAAGAATTTAAATATCTAACTTGAAAACTTAAAGAATATTTTAAATTAGTTAACCCTAAACCTTAAAATACAAATTAAATAATTGTAACGCATTATTTTTCAAATTTAGCTAGCAAACCTAATTCAAAAATCCTTAAACTCGTTAACTCCTACACCATTAACACAAAATCATTGTGACCAGTTTATGAGAATTTGTTAAAAAGATATATATTTATTATTTTTGTCTTTATTAAGTAAATTTTTGAGAACTTTTTAGAATTTTAAAATAAGTGAGTTGTTCGAAGCTTAAGAGAATTGTTGGGACATTTCATATATATCCTTCATTAAATGAGGTTGTTAACCACTTTATATTTTATAGGAGAATAATTTGAAAATGATCTAAAGAACAATTGTGGAAAGTAGCTTTTCAATTAGTTATGTACTAAAATATTTTTCTTAAAAAATGTCATATTCCAACAATTCGCTTAATATGAATAAAGGGAGTATTAAGTTGAAAAAGCTTCATAATTAAACAAACATTCTTACATATTGTCTCACAAATTAATAGTTTCATATCTGATTTCAATTAGATACACTTGATATATGTATTTTTTTCTATCAGATAGGAAAAGAGGTGGACGAGAGAGTCAGAGACATGGTAATACACTTGGATATTTACAACTAATTTTGAAACCTCATTTATCCGAAATACATGTATATTGGGACCAAAATTTTACACGAGTGATAACTTTTTTTAATTTTTTTTTATGAAATGGCACATAATTATATTTTTAACTAGTGAGATTTATGTTGTTTATGTTATTCAGGTTAGTAATTCCAAAAGTAAAAATAATCAGATAATTTAACATTGAATAAATTTTTCCAATAAAATAAAGTAGAAAATTAATTACATTTAATTAACCTTGTCCTCTTTTAAAAGTGGTGAAAAAAAAGGGCTATAAAAAATAAATTTACAACTAAAAATATAAAAAAAACAAAAGGAAAAAAAAGTAACAAAAAGAAAAAAAAAAGAAGAAAAAAAAATATGAATCATGGTATTCATACAAGAGTCTTTCACATGTTTTCTCATCCTAGTGGGATATCTTTTCATTTCACTTAATCCACGGAAATGGAATATCCTTCACATTTTTTCTACACTCTACAATCTTCTCCTTTATAATCTGCCAAATGGTCTAATGGTTTCTCCACCCTGAAACTTTTATGGAGTCTCTCTATATTCATTTTATATTTTTTAGTTTGAAATTCAGTAACTCTCTCATTTTTTAGATCTGCTAACATGGACAAAACTGGAGAAATTCGAGAAATGCGAAGTTGAATTTAGGGCGTTCATTGAATGGTAATTTGGGTATTAGATCTAAAAAATTGAAGATATGGAAACGTTCATCGTCAATAACTAATGGAAATTCTTCTGTGTTGTTTTCACGTGGATTACAAAGAAGTGTTGCTTCAAGTTTGACTGAGCTTGAAATTCAACAACCACCTAATCGATGTATAAAATATTTCTTCCTTTTTATTCTTTCGTTGAAACACTCTTTATTTACTCAACTAAAAAGAATTGTGTAAGTTCACAAAAAATTGTATCGATTAGCTTTTTCAAGTTTCTCGAAACTACTAATGAGAAATAATGAATGTTTTCAGGGAAAAGTGCTAAAGAAGTTGGAGAGAAGCTGAGAAAATTCTTGTACAAGATGCCTTCTGTTTACTATGATGGACCAAATGGAAAGAAGACGAAAGGACACTTGTTATACTCGTTTACAAAGAGAGAAGATTTGAAGATTGTTTGTGCTTGTCATGCTAGTTTTCTGACCCCAACTAAATTTATCAAACATGGTGGTGGAGGTGACGTTGACGTTGAAAACCCTTTAAATCATATAAAAATAATTCTTGACTACTGAAAAGTGGAATAGCTGCTTTAATATGGTTGTTATGTGATCTTTCCTCTAATTTTGTTGTATTGAAAAAGTTCGATGGCTATTTCCCAAAAAGGCATTAGCTTTGATATCGTTGTTATGTGATATTTCCGTTAATTTTGTTGTACTGAAAAAGTTCAATGGCTATTTCCCAAAAAGGCATTAGTTTTGATATCGTTGTTATTTGATCTTTCGTCTTATTGTAGAAACTAAGTCCCTTCCATCAAAGATATATTAAGGTTATGTTTTGGTCATTGTGCTTGTTTTTTGTTTTTGCTTTTTTTGGCTATGTGGTGCTTATTTGAGCTTTAAATAGAAGCAACTAACAACTTTTAAAGGGTTTCTAAGTTATTTTTCAACTTGAGATTTTCATTTTCTTGCTACATTTTGAAAATAGGTATTGAAACACTTAATATTAGTTATTTTCTTTATGTGCTAGAATTTGGTATCTCTACTGTTTTTAAGTTTTTCTAAGTTTATTTTTTGAGTTAGAACGTCTATATCTTGTAACGAGAGGATGGAAAGCATGTGCAAATCGGACCTTATGGAAAATGGGTTATTAAAAAATAATTATAATTTAATTTATTTATATAATTGATTCAAATATAATATGTTATAGTTCTGTAATTTCGAGTTCATGCCAACGGATTGATGGGTGCTCTATCTTTCATAGATAAAATAAAGGATTAAAATTTTATTTGTAGCTTTTTCTGTTATTCTCTACGTGTTTTTGGGTGTAGTAAAAGAGTTTTTGAAAAAAAATATGAACTTATTATCATAAGTTAATGGTCTAAAATATTTTTAAGTATCCCTGTTTTTTTGTATATATTGTTCAGGCCATTGGATTACCGTCGCCACTGAATCGATATAATTCTATCACTACCATTAGAGTACGTCAATGAAAGCACCAATAATAAGACCAACTCAATTCAAGGAAATTCTTCTATCACAAATTCAAAACAAGAATTTCACTATGCAATCTCAAACTACACGATCTCATTGACAAGTCTAAATTCGAAGTATAGCTTGAATCACTGCTTATTACGAAAATTAGCTTGAATCACTAAAAAAAATGCAACAGGAAAAAGCTAAATTTTGAATTTTCTTTATGTGTTAGGGTTTATTGTTAACTGCTTTAGAATTTTCTAAGTTTATTTTGTAAGTCACGACTTCTATTTCTTGTTAATCGGACAATTATATAGTATTACATATATTATTAGTTATGTTATATTGTGTTACTATTTTTAATGTACGAATATATGGATGCATTTTTGAGTCCCAGTGTAATTTAGGGTTTACGGGTAATTAAAATTTACATGTGCGCTTTAGGCTTTAGGTATGAATTGATTGACATATTTGATCCTCTTTTTTAATTGTGATTCATAATTTCTTGATCCCTTATTCAAAAATTAAAATTAATTATGAATGTGTACGGCAATTTCAAAGTGCAAACCCAACAATTCCGTCATGAATCACTCTCTAATAATATTGTTTTTGAGTATCCTAAATTTGTTTATGATGAAGACATACCCATAAGGTCAAGAGGTATGTCACAATACAATAATTCAAATTCAGGGTTGTTCAAAATCAAATCAAAATCAAAATCGATATCCAAACCAATAATTTGGTTATTGGGTCAATGATTTGGTATCAGTTTACTATAAACTTCTTATTGGCTTATCGGTTGGGATCTTGGTTTGACCATATTTCTAATCGAGTGCCCCGATAACCCGATAAGAAGTTTAATTAACTACATTTATATCACTTACCGTCTTAGGCAATTTTAGCTTTTCGGGTTTACACTCCACTTTTCAGACTTTTTACAGTGACTTCATATCTAGTTGACACTCAAATTTCATAATAATATTCCAAAGTTGCGACATCACTCATTGGTTCACTGTCGTTGCTCCTACATCGGTGAGTTATATTGAAGACCATTCTCTAAGTATCTAAATTGAGGTTCAAATGATTGGTTCTCTTACTACTACAATTTGCAATTAAAAAGTTATTATTAGTAATGGTCTCATGATCATTAATGGTTTTCATTAGTAGTGTTGTAATATTTTCTCTTTATTTCATATAAAAATTAGCTTGGTTGTTATGAGGAATCATTTTGAGTTTTGCCAGTTTGGGAAATATTGACATCTCTGTCCAGGTTAATATGGCGTTTTATTCAGTGTTTTATGTAGTAATGGACTAACAGGGAAAACTTCACCTGGGACTCTTTGTAACATTTCACAATTTGAAGTATCTAGGAATAAACTAGGAAACTAAAAATACATTTTTGGAAAGAAAGGGAAAAATCTGGAAAATTACCTAAGTTAAGAAAGTGAGTTTGGTCTTTCTCAAACAGTCATAACTTCTAGCTCAGGATGAGTTAGAGGTAGTTCTTGATATTGTTGGCAATACCTTGGAGAGATCTTTCTAATGCCGCCGAGTTTTTGCATTTTCGATATTGTATGAGTGAGATATGTCTATCGGAAGTTGGGTTGTTGAAGTAAGGAAAGCCCAAATCCGAATTTAAGGAAGGTCAAACTAGTTTTTTCACCAATTAATTTCCTCAAACGTTTTTAGGGGTTTATTGGGGTAAAAACTAAGTTTAGTTCAGTTTGGAAGATTAGACTTTACGCTTAGCGCTTGGAGAAGAAAGAAAGGGAGAGAAGTCAAGGATTTCGCCAAAAACATCAAGACTTGCGAGTGGAATTCGTCGAGGGTGATCCCTATCAAGGTATGTGAGATCTTTTGTGTTGGGTTAGTTTACCCACACACCAAACTTGTTTCAATTATGTGGTTTTAGAATTGTTTACTTGTTAAGAAGTGAGTTCTTGAAGAATCTTGTCGAATTTCCTGTTAGTTTATTTTGTTTGAATGCCCATTGTTGTTTGATTCGTAATTCGGGGTTGTTTTTTGAGATAAATTTGTTGGGTATTCAAGGAATTAATTAATCTAATGGTTTGGGAAAAGAACTATGGAGGTTTAGGGGATTTAGCGTTGAAAAACAAGAGGAGAAGGTCGCCAGCCACCCCTGGGAAGCACCACGAGCGACGCGCCCCATCTGCGCCAGAGGGCCTGGGGCGGTGCACCTGCAGAGCACTAGGATGATGCCTCTGAACTTGAGGCCTGGCATGGTGCGCCCCGAGCAGCGTTTTTCACCAAGTTTTCATAGTTTAGCCTATTTAAGTCCTTTTAAGGTGTATTACACTCTCCATTGATTCAAATTACTTCAAGTGATTTCTAAACACCTAAGAATCACTAAAAACATGAATCATAACCTTGAATTCATAATTTCATTTAAGAAAAGCTAAGATCAAGGTCAAAGAAGTTAAGAGTCAGGTCTAAAGTTAAGAAGCAAGTCCAAAGCAAAGTTCTTAAAGGTTTTCAAGGGTCTTTAGCAAAGTTTAACATTGTTTTTAAGAATCAAGTTTCAAGTTAAGTAACAAGTAAAGAGTTGAGCTCATTTATTCCCTAAGAATTGATTTAAGACTCAAGTTTCAAGCTAATTAAACAGTAAAGAGTTGAGTTCATTTCTCAAAAGCTATAAGGGAACCAAGTATTTCCTAAGAGTTTATAAATGTTTTCACATTTAAGATAAGAGGAAACTAAGATTTCCAAAAGAGTTTTGAGCAAGAAAAGGAAACATCGATTCCAAGAGAGCTTTTTAAAGCTAAGTGTTAAGCAATTATCTCAACCCAAAGAAGGAAGTTTTTTTAAAAACACATGAGCTAAAGTATATTTTAGGAGTAGTATTGAGCACCGATGTGGAGATGAGAGTTCATATTAACTCAAGTCTCCATGAAAACCATGTAGCGATCATGGGTATTAACAAGTCATATTTTTTGGATGATCAGGTAAGTTAAGCTAGTGGATCCACTAAGTTAAGTAGTTCTATGCGATGATAAAATATAGGACAGTTCTAGCAGTGTGGTCAAGACGTTGTATCACCACTTAGGCTCATAGTGATGGTTGTCGGTTAGAGAATCTCCCACAGAAACTATATTACTTCATATATAAGTAAAGTTGAGTTTGTTATTGCATTTTCTTTAATGAACTAAGTGTTTACATTGTTTTACAAGCTTTTATATATTGCATATGTCTTGTTGCTTTATATTAAGTCAAGTTATTCATGAGTTGAGCAGAGCCAACGTAAGTGTTCCTGCTTACTCTCTTTCAAGATTAAGTTGTTGTTAGCATTTCAACTTGCATACTCGTACATTCAATGTATTGATGCCAGTTGTCCTGCATCGTATTATGATGCAAACGCAGGTAACCTGGATCAGTATCATCCAGCACTTCATTGATCCAGCTAAGCACTCAGAGTGAGTGGAAAGCCTCCTACTATTCTGGTGGGCACATATTTATTGCTTTTCAGTCTTTCTTTTTATAGGATGTTGTGGGGTCTGTCCCAACATCCATCTTAGTATTATAGAGGCTTTATAGACAGTCAGACAGTTTAGTTTTGAGTCTCTTCTTCATATTGTAGATGTTTTGCTATGAGACTTAAGTGTCATTTTGGCCAAGTTATTTAATTCAAGTTATTTTATGAGAGTGTTTTCTTGTATTGAGTTAAGTCTTCCGTTGAGTTAAGTAAGTTAGGTCAAGGGTCCGCTCAAGGCTAGAAATGGTCATTGAGTGTCGGTCACGTTCAGAGTGTAGGCTCGTGGAGCGATACTCTTGCCTAGTACGTATTGTCAATTAGTGATTAGTCCATTAGTAATTATCAATGAGAATTGTGTGAACTGTTAATAGTTAACCTGATAATCAAATCAATAACGATCACTAACCAATAAACCAATAACCGATAAATTGGTATCTTAATGGTGCCATAGCAGTTTAGCATAATTACAAATCGATAACCAATAAGTGAAACTGATAAAATCCAAAATTGAACCAAACTGACTGATACGCAGCCTAAAATTCAACAAAAACAAAAAATAACTCATACCCAGTGAAATAAGGAAAGGACCATATTCTTTCACTTGTCATTATTCCACATAAAAGGAAAGGACCATATTCTTTCACTTGTAATTTATTTTTCTCAAGATATGAATTGGTAGTGGTCTACTTAGCACACACACACACACCCATTGAGGTTGCTTATTTTTTTTATAAAAAAAAAAGTAATGACAAGGCACAACAATGAAGAGTAGTGTTTAATGTCAATGTATGATGTATTATAACTTTTAGTTGATCCGAGAAATGAGGGTGACATTAAACTAGTAAAACCATAAGTTGTTTATTTTAGTAGTTGATGGTGACAAAAAATGTCATTTATCACTTTTTATTGCATTTAAAACATGATATTGATGTGTTGGTATTCGTTTTTAATCTTAGATTTTTTGCTTCCTTTTATGAAGAAAATTGTGCATCGAATGTGTGTCTTTTCCACGTCCAACACCTTGTTTAACTTGTTTTTAATGCACTTCACTTTGATCCAGGTATCAGACCCTATTCTCTTTTGCTTGGCAAGCTTATATACTCTCTGATCTTCACCTTATACAATTCTTTTTTTAACCTTTATCTTTCTCGTCACTGCTCACTAACAACTCCCTTTAAGCATTCTTTTTGGCTTTCACTTTCCCTCGAATCATTGTAGAAGACATGGCTATGCTAAACACTAAAGTGGATTTAAATTTTGTGCACTATTTTCGTGAGAGCAATTCGGTGGCTGATTGTCTTGCTAAGCTAGCTACCACTTTGGATGAGCCAACGCTTTATCACAAAATGGAAGATATGCCTGGAAATGCTAGAAGTGCATTTATCTTAGAGGAATCGCAATTGTTAAATGTTAGGATTAGATACGATAAGGCCATATTTTTGTTAGCTGAATGGTGTTTTTGGACTAAGCTTGAGAATGCATCATACTATCTTTTGATCATTCTCTTTTTGTCTTGATTGCTTTGCAATCTGTGATGTATATCCGGGGTAAGGCGTAGTCCTCCCTTTTCTGTTTTGTGGGCTTCATGGTCAATATACATCACCAGGTTCCATCCTTGTTTCAAGTGGAAAAAAAAACTTTCCCTCGAATCACTTCACTCCACCATCAATTATATCACTTTACTCCACCAGCAATTCCCTCCGTTGTCTCTACTAACCTTACTCAACGAGACTCCAACACTTTACTAGCTAATTTCCTAATGCAACTAGTGTTCACTATTATTAATTGGTGTCCGCACTATTTTCCCCAAACCCATCGTCCACAATTTCTTCTCTATTTCCTGAGTAATGACAATAGTCAAGTCATCCCACTTAATTTTTTATAGATCATACACGATCCACTTCTTCTCTGCCTCTTAAACTCTAAATTCATACCAACAATTTAAGTTGGATTGTAAATACCTAACTTGAAAATGTAAGTCAGACAGTTTAAATCAGTTATGTCCAAACCCTTTAAGATATAAATAGAATAACTTTAACACATTATTTTTCAAATATATTTAGCAAGAAATTTATACCAAACTTAGAAACCCTTAAACTCGTCAACTTCTACTCTGTTAACCCAAAACCATTGTTGCCAATTTATAGGAAATTGTTAAACGAAACATATTTATTTTTTCCTCTAGTCTAAATAAAGTGAATTATTGAGATTCATTTATAGTTTAAAATAAATGAATTATTCAAAGTTTGATTGTTGAAATATTTTTCATACCTAATTTATCATTCTTTCAGTGGCGATCTTAACTACTTAAACTATTAATAATTTAGAGAAATAGTCTTATTACCGTATATAGTTGATTACGTAATATTGTATTTAAACTAGCAATAATATTCAATACAATACAACGGTAACTACCATCCACATGGTGTGTTATTGGCAAACTGTTGGTTGACCACCATAAGTTTGAGGGGGATGTTAATTACCATCAATAACAATATCTACCTACCATAATTCTCTTAAAATAACTGAAAAGATGGTACAGTGCTACACAAAATCAAATATGAGAAAGAAATCATCAAAAATATGGCACGATGCTATAAAAATCAAAGATAAGAAAGTATCACTAGTAAAATACGTGGTGACCCAACTTATGCTTATATAATTGTTGGCCAAAAGGGCGACATGTATGAGTAATAGTCACCCGTCGACAACGAAAGCTCTTTGATTCCTTAGAAAGACTGAAGAGGCTTTTAGGATATCATATGAACAAGAGAAAAAACATTATTTTTATTCCTTTAGAATGAAGGACCTACTTATAAGATTACAAGAAAACTATGCATGTTAACCTATTTGACATGGTAAGAACTATACATGGTAAATACAATTAAAGAAAATCAAATAGAAATATTATGTAATCAACTATATATGGTAGGTGGAGATTCTAATTGATGGTAATTAACAATGGATACAAAGGGAGAGAGGCGTGAGAGAGTCAGATACATGTAAATACACTTGGATATAATGTATCTAGAATAAATTAGACCTAATTTTGAACCTTGTAGATATGAGATACATATAATTGGATGCGTCAAATAGATATATCGGGAGACCAAAATTTGACACAATAATAATTTCAAAAACTCATGAAAAAGACATGTATTAGGCTCTAAACAAATTAAATTTGCTTTATTTACCCTATTAAATTCAGTAATGTTGAAAGTAAAAATCATAGGATAATATAACATTAAATAAATTTGACGAATAAAACAAAGTAGAAAAAATACACTTAACCTTTTTCTCTTTTTAAAATGGTAACAAAAATTATAAAATGAATTTATAACTGACATGTGTCACTATTAAGTGGTTACCTCTTGGGATCAATTTCCTAAGTGCTTCATAAACCATGTGATCATGCTATTCTCTTCACGCTTTTTCTACCTTCCCACCCATAAATTTTATCCTATATAAGCACCAAATGGCCTAACATGTTCTCCACACTGAAACTTTTATGGAGTTTTTCTTTTCCCAGTTTATAATTTTTTAGTTCAAAATTCAATAGCTTTCTCAGATTTTAGATTTTGCTAACATGGAGAAAGCTAAAGAAAACATAGGAACTTCAAGGAATGTAACGAATGAAAATATGAAGCTTAATTTAGGGCTTCCATTGAATGGTAATTTTGATGTTCACTCAAAAAAAATCATTTTTTGTGAATAACTGATAAAATATTTTTTTGATGTTTCCAGGTGGATCGCAAGGATGTGTTGCTTCTAGTGTAGCTGAGGTTGAAATCCAACAACCACCTACTCAAGGTATCAAGATTTTACGAATTGATTTATATATATCTAGTCAATTTTAATTTGTACCAAAATTAAGTGAGAAATAATTTATATTTTTACCTTTAGTTCACAATGTGAAATCATCTTCAATTGAATAGAAATAACTTGTGTATTCAGAGGAAAATATTGCTAAAGAGAAGTTCAAAAACTTCGTGCTCAACAATATGGCTAATGTATACACAAAAGGTGAAGGACCAAAAAGAAAGAAGACTGAAGGACTTTTATACTCGTGTAAGGAGACAGATGAAGTGAAGATAGTTTGTCTTTGTCATGGAAATTTTCTAAATGCAGATGAATTAATGCTGGTGGAGGTGACGTAGTAAACCCTTTAGAACATATATTTATTGAAGGAAAACAAATTAAGTAGCCTTAATATCGGTGTTATTTGATCCTTCATTTTGTTATTGTGTCGAATAATTCAATGGCTATTGCCCAAAAAGGCATTAGCTTTTGTATCGGTGTTATTTCATCTTTCATTTGTTTTGCTGTACTGACTAATGTTCCTCCCATCAAAGCTATATTAAGGTTATTTTGCAGTCATTCGGCTTGTTTTTTGCGATGTGATGCTTATTTTTTTACGTTTAATTCATCTTTCCTTCTGTTGTTGTACTGATTAAATTAAAGTTCCTCCCATCAGCTATATTAAGGTTATTTTCCAGTCATTGTTTTTTTGCTATGCGATGCTTATTTTTTTTAAGCTTAATTAGAAGCAACTAACAGTTTCTATTCTACACAAATTACAAATATTGATCCCTTATTCTATTCTTTTAAAATTCGATATCAAGCCACTAAACTAAATAATCCATTTAATTTCAACCTATTTGTAAAAAGCATTTCGAATGTTCCTCAACATGAGAAAGGAGAAGAGAGTAACGGTCTATGAGTGAATATCACAAGGCTAATATCATTTATTTTAATCGTCTAATTAAATATTGTAAAAATGTCATTTTCTAATTATCTCTATTTGATTATGTGTAGTTTTGTTCCTCTCTTGTAAGATTTTTAAATATTAATGTGCTAATTAGGATTTGGGGTTTAACTTTTTAAGGGATTCTTTTGTTATTTTTCGACTACAAGTTTTTCATTTCTTGCTAAATTTTGAAACACGTGATATAAGTTGTTCTCTTAATGTGTTAGGATTCTCTATCAACTGCTAGCTTTAAGGTTTTCTACATTTATTTCCTGAGTTAGAATATTTATTTCTTGCTAAATCTGACAATTATGTGTTAATATATATGTTATCCCTCTTTGATATGTGTATTTTTGTTCTTTTGGTAAGAATTGTAGTATTTATGTGTTAATTAAAATTTGGGGTTAGCTTTTTAAAGGGTTTCTAAGTTATATTTTTACTTAGAATTTTTATTTGTTGATAAATCTTGAAAACACTTGTTAAAATACCTTATATTTAGTTGTTTTATTTATGTGTTCGGTTTAGTGTTAACTATTTTAGATTTTTCTAAGTTTATTTGTAGAAGTTAATATTTTCATTTCTTGGTATATCAAATAATTATGTGTTAATACATATGTTATTAATTGCATATTGTGTTGCGCTGCAATTTTTTTTATTTTTTATTTTGCATATGTGACTGAATTTTATATATTTATGAGTCGTAATAAATTTATATTTTAGAATAAACTCTGATTATTTTTCAAAATGTGATCCAAATATTATATTCTTGTTACTTAAAAAAAGTATAACAAAGGATGTGTAGATGAATTGACTCATCAGGTTCTCATTTTATTCTATTGTAAAGTCAATACAATAATTATACATTTACTTTTATTTAATTTCGTCTGTTAAATAAACCTAAAACATATATTTTAATTCTGGGATCTCTCCCAAATGTGTGATCACATTTTAAATTACCACTATGATAAATATTCTTTTATTTTTCGAGTTACGACTTTTATTTTTTGCCAAATATAATAATTACTTATTTTTTGCTAAATTTGACATTTATGTGTTGAAATATATGCTATTAGTAATGTATTAGGACTAATAAATTTGTAAATTAGGGTTTATGGACAGAATTTTACATGTGGTTTAGAATTTAGGGATGAATTGACTGATGATGTTAGATCTCTTTCGGTTATTGTAATATGGATTTCATTTTTTGATTCCTTATTTGAAAATTAATTGTAACTATGAATAATATTTTAAAAGGTAGGGGCATGAAGTGATTGAAGTGTTTTACATAGCACAGAATAATATGTAAGCTTCGAAGCACGAAGCTTAAGTCTCATAAATTTTCGGGGCGTATATTTTCAATTTTCTTGATAATGCTAGAGATTTGAGTAAACAACATACAATTTGAATCTAATGTTCACTTTATGCACAATTTTTGTGGGATTTTAAATAAATTCTTGGATTAATCAGCATTGATCATTATCTTTTTGGTTCAAGTTTTATTCTTAGCATTGAAGACAGAGTAGTGGATATTGAAGCTTTAAGAGAAGATTCTCTTTTTCTTTAACAGTTTCTCCATTTTTTTAAGATTCCACAAATATTCTAAAGGTTATGAGTAAGTATCCTCACTCGTCACTCAACTAAAGAGTTTTTCATATAAAGTCACTCAATTTTATTTTTTATTCCAAAAGACATTAATTAGGAGTGTTTTATTTACAAAGTCGCTTGTCATTTATATACAATAATTTTAATAAAGTGCCAGATGCATGATATATATATGAACGACTCATTCTTCCTGATCAAAGTGTAGATGCCCAGCTTTAGAATCAAACATGAAAAAGCCAATATTTTGTAAGCTAATTTTTCTTTGTATATTAGAGAATGGATGTCACTCTTAGCAGAACATTCTCTCTTTGGCATTTAAAATATGATATTGGTGTCACTATCCAAAAAAGGACGTGATGGCAATCGTTTTATCCCACCAAGACAAGTCATTCTAAAATTCACTTATTACAATAAAATGTGAAAATTTTATAATAAACTCAAAAATACCCCCAAAATTTGATTGTCACGTGTAAAAGCCTCTAAATTATTACAATTGATTCAAAAGAAAATCACAAGTCTGAAAGGACATTGTTTATAAGAGTAAGAAGGTCCGTTGAAATGTTAAGCAACTACCTCACAAACCTCCATAAAAAACCTCGGACAAGGAAAAGAGAAAATATCATAAAGGTTTGGGCTAGTAACCTACAAAAAAATGTAGTAACAAGGGGTGAGTATCAAATAACGCGGTATTCAGCAAGTAAACTTCTAAACGCAAGCTAAGAGAATCAAATATGGTACTCCTTACACCTCAATCGAACCTCCACAACAACCAGCATAAAACCAGCCCAACCTAACAGTTCACAGCTTACATAGCACCTAGCTCAACCACAATCACTTTAACAAATTACATATCCTCAACAACAAACTCAATATTCATCAAGCACAACTTTCACAAAAAAAAAGGCACTCACAATATCAGCAACACAAAGGATCAAGTTCATCAAATAGAGATAATCAAATATCAAGTACTTTTCAACCACCATAAAACACAAAATCATCAAAAATGAAGGATGTCATGGGATGCAATGCAATATGACACCATGAAATGATATGCCTCAGAATACCAAGTACTCTATCAACCGTATATACATGATACTCCTCGAAAATACATCAAGAGTTCATGACCCATGGGGTCTCACGAGGTCCATATACCGACACAAATGATCTCCACATGTCTCTGTGCGGATGATCTCAACGCACTACCATAAATATAACAAATTCTGCACGAACAATCTCCACGTGATCAAATTATAATATTAACATCTCACCATTTCCAGCACGGACGATCTCTACATGCCTAACTTATACTCAATCACATCTCAATGCATGTGCACAATAAAATTTCAATAAAAGGGATAATATATCTCAATCAAATATCAATATGATATGTAATCACCTCAGCTATCACAAGTATACGGATTCAATAAAGAACACAATCACACATAATAAATCAAGTCAATTAATCACATGGCCTTTTATTACCCTTTTTTTTATCATTAAAATTAATCAATGTGGAAAAGTCAACCCACACCAAGTCTCATTACCTCCAAATACATATTACAAGAAAATACACGAATTTCATATACTTAACAAGGGTTTAGAAATCCACTTTTCTCAAATAGTCGAACAATCACTCCGGGACTTGAGTCTTCCTCTTTCATTCGACTTCCAAATAAATTCAATCTATTCAAATAAGTGATCACAATAAGGTTTTGAAATTAACAACGTAACACTCATACTATTATATGTCTAGCTTAAACCCAAAAACTCATTTCAAATTTATAATCAATCTCCTTATCTTGCTAACATGTCCACTCTCATGTTTTCCAAATTTTAAGTTTAGGATTTAGTCTCAATATTTCAAATAACATAAACTTAATAATCTTCATATAATACAATACATCCACTATTTAATTACATATACCAATATATCAAAACTTGAATTATAATAAGATAACAATAAAAGAAAATTCAAAGAAACAACTAACTCAAGTTACAGAAAAAAATCACTAGAACATTACTGCTTTAGAACCTCAAATTAATATGCCCTTTATTCCTATATATTAATGCCTCACACTATAGCCTCAATCATCACAACATGATTGGCCAGCAATCCCTCTTAATCCATTCCAAACTTACTTTGGACAAATGTAACAATTTTCCACTTTTTATTTTCGATTTTCCTCTTCGAAGCCAATATTAAATTAATACTAACAATTGTGATTGCACATTAATTAAAAGAGATACTTATCACGGTAAATTACTTTCTTTTTCACTCAAACACATACAATACGTAGTATCACAGACTTAGAGTATTCGCTAAAGCTCCGTACGACACTTGACAATTTACTCACGAATTTTTTACGATCTTGTAAGCTCAAGTAAGCCCTTTCATGCTAAGATCTCTAACATGAAGTGCTCAGTAAGTTGGTCAGATATGTTGAAGGAACTGGAGGAGTATTGTCCATACTGACAACTTAACTGATTAAGTGGGAATACCCTCCTACAGGATGGTGTAATATAACACGGATCACTTTACTTCACTATTAATTCCCTCTGTCTCTACCAACCTTACCCAACGAGATTCGAACACCTATCTAGATACATAATTCCCTAATGCAACTAGTTTTTTTCATCTAAATAATTAATGTCCCCACTATTTTCCCCAACCCCATTGTCCACAATTTCTTCTCCATTTCCTCAGTTCTGACAGTAGTCAAGTCATCTCACTTAATTTTTTATACATACACGACCTTTTTGTCGCTTCTTAAACTCTAAATTTGATACCAAGTATTCAAGTTGGATTGTATATACTTAGCTTAAAAATTTAAGTGTGAATTTTCAATCAGTTATCCCCAAACACTAAGATATAATAGATTAATTTTAACACATTATTGTTCAAATTCAATTCAGGGAAATTTTTCAAAATGTCGATATTTTAGCATTTAATAGAATTCATTAGCCACATTTTTAATGTTTATTAAAAGTGTCAATATTTTAGTTTGTTATATATCTGATTTATGTTTTTCTAATTTGTTCAATTTGAAAGAATACAATTATTTAAGAACAAAAGGGAGAAAATCAAGGAAGAGAATATTTCCAAAAAAAAAAATGTAAATATCAATTAATTTTCATCAGTTGCATTCTCAAAAAAACTCAAACATTCTATTTTTCCAGAATTTTACAATTTTTTTAAATCGTATTCATTTCAATATGCATACTATTTGTATTCATTCTAGTTTTTATGTTGTATTTTGTGTAATGAAACTTGTATTTTTTTTATTAATTTGTATTCATTCCAATAGGTGTGCCAAATGAATCTATAGTTATTCAAGAAACGTATTTGTATTCAAGTATTTTTTTCACTATGTATTAATTTATTTTCTTCAGAATCGTGTATCCTTTCATAAGTAGTATTCATTCCAATTTTATTTTTTTGTTTTTTGTATTCATTCTGGGTTTTATGTAGTATTTTGTATAATAATATATAAAATACGAAAAACAGTATGATGAAAAAGTGAGAATGAAGTATAAAACTGAAAAGAAATAAGTGAATATTTGTTGCAATCATTCTTAAATAAAATACATAACTAGTTGACATATCTTTAGAATAAATTCAAAGTAGGAACAAATACCAGATTCACAAACTATGCAACATGATTTTTGAATGAATACAAATATTAACAGTGTACATATGATTTTGAATACAAATTGAGAAAGGATGAAAAATTTTGAAAAAAATTATAAAAACAAACAAACTAATTGAGAGTTGATCTTCCAATAAATTAACGGGGAAAAGGTCTAAAATACCCTCGAAGTATTAAAAATGGTACAAAACTACCCTTCATCCACCTATTGGCTCCAAAATACACTTTTCACCCATCTATTGACTCCAAAATACCCTTGTCATCCACCTTTGGGTTCAAAATTGACCACTTATTTAACGGTTTCAAATTTAAACTATTCAAATATTTTTTTAAAATATTTGGCGCTCAACTATTGGATATAATTTAATTTATTAATATCATTTATAAACCAACCCACTACCCACCCATTACTAATTAAGCCCCACTCAATTAATATATCATTTCTAATATCAACATCGCCCTAAACACTACTAAAGCGCGACGAAATTACCAATTCCTGAAAATGACATTCAAAATTATTTGAGTTCGAATTGAAGCCCCAATAAAATTTAGGTTGAGTCACTTATTTAGGAGGAGACTTTCAATAGGATTCTCTTTCAAACTTGAATTCAAAATTTATGATTAAATGTAAAGAAGTAGCACCTCTCGAATTAATTCATGCACTTTGTTTTTAATATAATTTTATAAATATTTATTTTTTGTTTTAAATATTAAAACTTTAATATATTCTTTTTTAAAAAAAGTTATCTATTAAGTAACATCACATAATTAAGGTGAATTAATACATAAGATGAACACAGTCAGACTTTTAAGTTTATCTGTAATTTTTATTTAGACACTTGAATTATAATATGTTTTGAGTGGGAACTTGAATGTATGATAATGTACTTTTATAGACATTATCGCCTCAATTTTTTAGAAACACTTATTGGTGGTAGTTTTCCTGTTGTGCATTAGTAATGGGCCGGATTTATTAATTTCGTGTGATTTAATTAATAATGGGTGGGTAGTAGATTGGTTAATAGAATATATTAATAAGTTAAATTATAACAAATAGTTTAGCACTGTGTATTAAAAAAATATTTAAATAGTTTAAATTTAAAATTGTTAAATAAGTGATTAATTTTGAACCCAAAGGTGAATGCGAAGGGTATTTTGGAGCCAATAGGTGGATGAGAAGGGTATTTTGGAGCGAATAGGTGGATGGAGGTTAATTTTGTACCACTTCTGATACTTCAAGGGTATTTTAGGCCCTTTTCCAATAAATAAAATGCATATCTAGTTGACATAACTTTGAGATGAATTCAAATTAGGAACAAATATAAAATTCATAAACTATGTAACATGAGATTTTGAATGATTACAAAATATTGATAGCATACATACTGATTTGAATACTAATTGAGAAATGATACAAAATTCTAAGAAAAACTATAAATAGAAAACAAACAAATAGGAAATTGTTTTTCCTCAACTTGGTCTTCAACAAGTTTTTCGAAATCTTTCGCCCCAAATATTTTTATGTTTATTTTATTGATAGTATCTTTACATAATATAGAGAAATCTCAAAAGATACTTGGTGACAATGTTCATTATCGATGGGTGAAAAATATTTTGAAAAAATTGTGAGATTTCTTGAACGAATTGGAGGAAAACAGAAGAGGTTCTTACACAATGAAAGGAGAGAACAATGGTGAAAAACTCAAGAGAGAAAGGAGGAATTTGGGTAAAAACCTAGGAGGGGAAAGTGGGTGATGAGAGTTTTCTTTTTCTTTCTCTTTCACGCATAAGGGAAGAAATTTAGTTCAATGTGGGGCCTGATTTGAGAAATAAAAAAAAGAAACTTAATTATATTAGGATACATTTTATTTTCTAAAATATTGATATAACTGAAATTTAAAATAATTATTTTAAAGTATAGATATTTTTAATAATTATGTTAGGAAGTTTGACTAATTTGCTAATTTTCCCAATTTTTTTAATGAGCAAGCAATTTATACCCAAATTCGGAAATCCTTAAACTCGTCAACTCCTACTCCATTAACCCAAAATCATTGTTGCCAATTTATAGGTAATTTGTAACGACCATTTTGGTCTTTTTGATCAATAGAACTTTCTATTACATAAAAGACTCTTTCGATAGATTTTAAATGAGTATTTTGGACTATTCATAACTATAAGTATAAAATTAATGGAAAATTTTTAATAATTTAGTTAATTGGTGGTTAAAGAAAATAACATTAGAATTAGTAGTGGGTGACTTTTACCACTTTCATTATTAGTCTTATAATAATTAGGGTTTACTAATTTTGAGGAATTAATTAAAAGAAAAAGGGAGAGGAGGAGAATAACGATGCGGCACAACCTGGAGGCTACCATCGCTTCAGGTAATTGATACTTATATATCTAAACTTCCGTTTTGTGTTGATTTATAGAATATAAGAGTAATTGTAAAATGAGATTTATTTTTCCTCTAGTTTATATTAAGTGAATTATTAAGATTTTTTAAATTTTGTTTATAATAAGTGAATTATTCAAAATTTAAGAGAATTGTTGAGACTCTTTTCATATTATCCTTCTTTTACTGACAACTTAACTAACTTACATTCTATCGGGAAATAGTTTGAAATTTATCATAAGAGCAATAGTGAAAAGTAGTATTTTGGTATGTACTAAAATATTTTTCTTAAAATGTGTCATACCATAACAATTCACTTAACATGGACTAGGAGGAAATATTAAGTTCAAAAAACTACATAATTACACAAATATAGCTTTCATAGTAACTAACTATTTTCCCTATATTGAAACAATTACATATTGTCTCACTAAATAATAATTTAACACTAAAATTCAAATTGAATACATCTGGATATATGAAGTTTTGCTACCTGATATATCTTAAAATATAAATATGAATATGAGAAGAACTTTGATTTCTATTCCTCTAGAATGAAGGAAATCTCCTTATAAGGTTAGACGAAAACTATACATGAAATAATGAACATGGTAAGTACTATACATTGTAAATAATTGAAGAAAATCCTATACTAATATTATGTAATCAACTATATATGGTAGATAAAAGTTGTAATTGATCGTATATGGGAATACACTTGGATATCGTGTATATAGAAAAAATTACACCTAATTTTAAACCTCGTATATCTGAGATATATGTAACTAGATATGTCAAATAGATGCATATGATGACCGAAATATGGCATAATTTTGAAAAATCATGAAAATGCACGTATTAGACCCTAAAATAAAATTTGTATTGTCACCCTATTAAATCAGTAATGTTGAAAGTAAAAATCATCGGATAATAAAAAATTTAATAAATTTGACCAATAAAATATAGTAGAAAAAATACATTTAACCTTTTCCCTCTTTTTAAAGTGGTAAAAAAGAGTTATAAAGTGAATTTATAAAACACAATTGTCACTATTAAACAGTTACCTCTTGGGTTAAATTTCCAAAGTCTTTATTAAATCACGTGGTTCGGCTATTCATAGAACAATCATGTGTCACTTTTCAAGAGCTATTTTATCATTTTGCTAAACTCATGGAAATGAAATACCTCTTCACGTTTTTTCTACTTTCCCACCTAAACAATTTCTCCTTATAAGCTCCCAATTGGCCTAACGATTTCTCCGCGCTGAAACTTTCATTGAATTTTTCTTTTTCCATTTTATAATTTTTTTGTTTGAAATTCTGTAGCTTTCTCGGTTTTTAGATTTCTCTAACATGGAGAAAGCCGGAAAAGAAAACATAAGAACTTCAGATGTAGAGAATGAAAATGTGGAACTAAATTTAGGGCTCTCGTTGAATGGTAATTTTGATGTTCACTCGAAAACAAATGAGTTTTTTTTTTTGTGAATAACTAGTAAAAAATATTTTTTTATATTTTCAGGTGGATCGCAAGAAAGTGTTGGTTCAAGTGTACCTGAGATTGAAACTCAACAACCACTTATTCAAGGTATTAACATTTTATCAAAATAATTTCTACTACAAGTCAATTTGAATTAGTATTAAAATTAAAGTAGAAAATATTTTTCCCCTTTAGTTCTCAATGTGAAATCATCTTTCGTTGAAAAAAAATCACCTATATATTTAGGAAATTATATTACGAAAGGGAAGATCAAAAACTTCATGCTCAACCATATGATTATTGATTTTACAAGAGGTGAGGGACAAAATGTAAAGAAGACTGAATGGTTGTTACACACGTACGAGAAGAAAGATGAAGTGGAGATAGTTTGTCTTTGTCATGGTGATCTACTAAATGCAGCTGAATTTGATTTATACGCTGGTGGAGGTTATGTAGTAAACCCTCTAAACCATATATTTATTGATGAAAAACAGATTGTGCAGTATTATAAGTGATGTTATTTGATATTTCCGTTTGTTGTTGTACCGAATAAAAGATTTCTTGTTTTTTCAGAAAAATATTTTACTTTAATGGGATTCTTCATACTAGCACTCCCTCCTAAGACCACACATGCAAGTTTGCATTTATACGACTCAAGTCACGAGGTTTTCCCTCCTTAAGATTTATTATAATTAAATTAGCAAAAGACATAGATTCTCTTTGAAAATTCAGTTACTCACTTGAACTATCATATAGATCTATTATACATCTAAATTACTTAAAGTAAATTTATTCACCCCTAAAATTGAAATGAGAAAAAATAACAAAAAAAGTAACACGCGAATCACGAAAATTAAAGTTTAAAAAAACAATAAAAAATGAAAAGCATCCTTACCCTCCACAACCTCAAAGCATCAGGACAACGATAGTCTTGTGGTGTTGATTGTTATGATTGTTTATTAGTTGTTCAGATCTAAAAGTGTGAAAGTCATTGGAACGTCATCAAAATCATGACTGATCGATTTGAGCTTGCCAGAATACCTACAAAATAAACTAAAGAAATAAATTCAATAAGGATAAGGAGAAAGGTTTTCATTTGATATTTGTCGATGATTGATTTGAGGTTTTGGGTGGCTTTTTCTCTGGTGGTTTAGGTGGTTGGTTGGTGGCTACTAGTTTTTCAGAAAAGAAGAGAAAACGCCATTGTAAAGGTTGTGGTGGTGATGAGTTTGGTGTTCTTTGGCGGAGAAGACGAAGAAAATTGTGGTATGAGTTAAAAGAAATAATTTTTCTGGCAAGATTAGAGAGAAAGTGAGTGGGATTAATGGATGGAAAAAATATAATTATTAAAAAAATTAATAATTAAATAGGAATTAATTAGTATAAGATATAAAATTAATAGAAAAATGTTAGTCATAAAGAAAACAAACCAAAAAGAATATAGTTTCTGATGTGGAGCTGACATACTGTTGAAGTAGCAACTATTGTAATACTCACATATGGTAAGAATAGTGTTACACGTTTTAAATGGTATCAAATTTATTTTCAAATAATAAAAGTGTAATATATACTTCTAATAGTCTAAATAAGTAGTTGATATTTCGAAACAAGCTTAGGGAAAATTGATGTATTTACCCTTAAAAAGACAATAATGTCATTTTATCGAACAGAATGTGGAAAATTCGACGTTATTATAAAACTAAGTTTCAACATCTTTAGTCCTAATCATATTATTTGGCTAATAGTTTTAGCAAATTGAACTTATTTTAAAATTTAAAACGATAAAAAAAAAAGCTTTATTAATTTTTTTCATGATCAATCATCATTATTTTTATCATAATAATAATAATATATTCAATATAATTTTATAAAGTGGAGATTATTTTACTAGTAAAGTAGTATTAATTAAGTGCGTATTTAGGAAAGGTAAAATTAAGGATAATTTAGACTTATATGATTTCATTTTATTTATATTGGGTGTGGAAAGAAAATTGCAAGGTGACGAATCGAATCTCTACTGATAAAATAAAATTTTAAATAACCAACCAACTAAATTGATCTAATAAGATTCCTTTAAATTATGATTAATGTTATTACATACTTTTCTTTAAATGCATAAGAAAAACCTTGATATAGAGATAATATGATAAAGTAGGAACGAAACTTGAAACTTATTTGATCAAATTACTAAAATTTATTAGTTTTAAAAAAATATTTTTTCTAGTATTGTTTTTCTAAAAAGGGTGATCTTATGTGAGAAGCAATTTGTTTTTGATCAATCAATTTTAAAAAAAATACTTTTAAGTAGCAATTAAAAAGTGTTTTGCCAAATTTTTTAGAAGTGTTTTACCAAAAATCTTCAGTGAGTAGCAATTAGACGATGAGACATGTTTTTAAATTGTATATTATATTTAGAAAATTAGAAAACTACTGTTGAAATTAATTATTATTATTATTATTTTAAGAATTCATTCAACTGATTATATAAGAATTAAAATGGATGTGCTCGAGGACATGTAAGAAAGAACAAGTTGAGTACGGTACCAATAATAAAACATCAAACGAATCCCAAGTATTTTTATTATTTTATTTGAATAAACTATATGTGTATGGGGTTTTGTTATTACTTCTCTATATATATATAAATATAAAAATCTTACTCCCTCCGTTTAAAAAAGAATGTCCCTATTTCCTTTTTAGTTTGTTTCAAAAAGAATGACCCCTTTCCTTTTTTGAAAACATTTAACTTCAACTTTCCACGTGGCATGTTTAAGACCACAAGATTAAAGGGTATTTTGGTACATTTGACATAACATTAATTTAGAACCACAAGATTAAAAAGTCTTCTTTCTTTTCTTAAAATCCGTTCCAAGTCAAACTAGGACATCCTTTTTGAAACGGAGGGAGTAATTTTTTTTAGTTGTTCTTTTCTCTTTATTCAAATATCAAAATAAAAGAGTACTAATGAAACAGATGTTTTGAATAATTGATATTTAGGTTTTTATACATATGTTTTGAATTTTTCTTTTTCGTCTTATCAGAAATAATTTTCTATCACGTAAATATAAAAATAAGTTTTATGTGTATTATACCCTTCTCAAAATACTAATGAAAACATTAAATATGTTGTTATTTAAGTCTAAATATATGAATTAAGAAATTCACATCACGAAGATTAACCTACCTCTAATTAAGAGTGACTCATTGTGTTGGATTATATTATGAACATCAACACTTGACTTAATATCCTCAATAGGTTTATAACATTGAACTGATCATAACAAACCTTATAATAATTAATGACCTTATTTCATCGTCTTCTATTTCATAATATTTTAAAAAAGAAATAAGCACAATGATTGGTTGTTCAATATCTACCTATACATATATTTTAAGTTATTATACGCGTTGATAATGTTATTATATGCGTTGATACAATATCATAACATTAGTAATCTCCAAACAGAAGAAAGAATAACTTTAAAATGTAGATAACAAACAAATTAGAAAAAAAGTTTTAATTAAGCTTAGTACAATTAGTGATTTTCAGAAAAGAACGAAAAATTAAAAATGACAGAACTTGTAGTTATAAAATCATTATTTTGATATTGAAGAATCAATCAAAACACTGATATATTTTTCTTAAAACTGAAAAATATAACTCAGATGACCGTATACTTGTTAACTCAAAATCACTGTGGTTAATAAATATATATTTTTTTGTCTCTCACCCAGTGTTTCAAGTCCATATTGGTGCTCCAACTAAATTTCTAGTCCATATATTTTTGATAATTTTTTAATAAATCTGTGAAGTAGTTAAAAACCTCCTCAAAAAGAATGTTAACTATAAAGAAAAAACAAATCAACAATTCTCTTAGATTTTAAACAATTCATTTATTATAAACTATGAAAAAAATTAAAAAATTCAGTAATTCCGTGAGTTAAAATAATTGAATAATATAACATTTAATAAAATTTGTCCTAAAAACAATCATATAATACAACAATTACAATAAAAATTTCCCAAGAAAAACTTTCAAATCAACTCGATATGCATAAATAATAATTTTTTCACATCCGTAGTGTGAAAGTGAAAACTTTTCACAAATTTTCATATAGTGATTTTCCAGACACGTGTAAAGTTTGATTCTGTTTTTCAATAGATAATTACAAAGAACAGTATTTTTGGATCAATTCCCAAAGTCCCTCCATAAACCATGTGGTAAGGGGCTATATCGTCATTTTCACTTAAAAAAATAAGATTCCTTCACGTTTTTCTCTCTTTCACACTTTGATTTTTTTTCCTTTATAACCTTCTAGATGTCTGAAGGTTTCTCCAACCATTCATCATTGAAAATTAACTTCATACTTTTATAGAGTGTTTTTTTCCTATTAAGTTTGTTTAGTTTGTAATTCAATAGCTTTGTCGATTTTTTCAGTTTTTGCTAAAATGGAGAGCGCTAATTATCAAGACAAAGGAAAAAGGATTGTAGAGGATGTAAGTGTAGATCTAACTTTAGGGCTTCCGATGGATACTACAATGGAGTACTGGAAGCAAAGGAATTCATTGTCGTCGATGGAGACTGAAATGGAGAGGAGGCAACAGAATTATCCATTTTCTGTGACCAGGACATCTACATTGCCGATGGATACTGAAATCAATTGGAGGCAAGGTTGGAGAATGAAATGGCTTGGAGGCGAAGAATGGATACTGAAATCGACTGGAGGAAAAGGTTGGAGGCTGAAATGGATTGGAGGCGAAGAATGGAGACTGAAATTGAGAGGAGGCGTAGAATGGAGACTGAGATGGAACTGAGGCAAATCAATGGTCCATTTTCTGTTACAAGGACAGCTTCCATGCCGCCCATGGAGACTCAAACAGAATGGAGGCAAATGAGTGATCCATTTTCTGTTAACAGGGCGGCTTCGTTGCCACCAATGGAGACTGAGGAGGAGTGGATGAACAAAAATGATCCATTTTTAACTGGGAGGACGGCTTCGTTGCCGCCAATGGAGACTGAGATGGACTGGAACGAAAGAAGGGACCTCCAGACGCAGATGCGCCGAGACGCGCAACAGAAGAGATGGGATAAACTGATGAATGTTATAGTTGTTGAGGAAAATGAGGGGAATGGAGCCTCTTCTTTGCCGTCATCTGGTGGATCTGGATCTGTAGGAAGTGTTGGTTCAACTGAAACTAGTTTTGAAACTCAACAACACCTACCTAATAAAGGTAATCAAAAATTCAATTGAGTTGTTCCATTTAATTAATTTCTCCATTTTCATTATTTTTCGTTGAGTTAATTTTTTTTGTCTAAAACTAAGAAATATTTTTTTTCCTTCAGTTGATGGTACTTTCATTGAAGGTGCAACTGGTAGTTATAATGAGATACCTCCAGTCAGTGGCACATTGGAGCAAATACAGCATCTGATAGTAGCAGCCATTGAAGCTACTAATGAGCAATCACCTGACTTTTCAGGAAAAGAGGGACTCAGAAATTTCTTGCTCAAAATGCCTGGTGTTTCCACCAAAGGTGATGGACCAAATGGAAAGAAGACTGAAGGATTTTTATATGCGTATAAGAAGGGAGGAGAAGTGAAGATTGTTTGCATTTGTCATGGCCATTTTCTGACACCAGCCGAATTTGTTAAACATGCTAGTGGAGGTGATGTGGAAAACCCTTTAAGGCTTATAACTGTCGATCCTAATTAATTAAGCTTTGTAGTGGCAATGGCTATTGCCCAAAAAACTGTATTAGGTTTAATATCGTTGTTATGTAATTTTTCCTTTTGTTGTTGTACCTACTGACTTCAATGGCTATTTTGCCCAAAAAGGCATTAGCTTTGATATTTTTGTTGTTATTTCATCTTTCTTTTGTTGTTTTACAGGACTAAGTTCCTCCTATCTAAGATAATAAAGTTTTTTTGGGGCAAACCTCTTGTTTTGTTATGCTATGCATCACCATTTTTTGGCTTAATTTGAAGCAACAAACAGTTTCTATTGAACAAAATATTTCTAACACCAGGCAAGCCTTAGCTTGTTGTCCCCTTTTAGAGTTGGAGATGAATTATACACTCTGTTTTAAAAAAGAATGATCTGATTTGACTTGATATGAAATTTAAGAAATAAAATATATATTTTAATTTTTTGATCCAATGACATGGGCTTTTTCTCAGAAGATTCTGTCTTGCTATGATCACAATGATCAAGGTTATCAGTACATCTTCTTGGAAGAATTGACACGGGTAGCTATTTAATTTTGTTGTTGTTGATGGTATAGATAATGACTTAACGCTCACTCGAACTTTCTAACATTTTATGTTAGAAAAATGATAGCGTACATATAGATTAGTTATCATTGTTAATTAACGGCTAAAACATTTTATGTTGGACACCCTAGACAACAATTAAGTGTGAAAGATGAATTGTTTCGTGACTTTAACTTTTTCCTATTTAGGGTTCAAACGGACTCAAAACTGCTTGTTTTGAGAAATAAATTAAGCGAATCAATTTAATATCAGATTATTTGTTTTATTTTTTAATCTTATTATTTGAAATAGGAAAAAGTGTCAAATATACTTTTTACTTTCATTTATTTGTATGTTTTATTAGTATTTGATATGCCATCCAGGAAAAAAATCGTGGTTAATGAACTTAACAAATATAAACTTAACTTAGGGTTTCCCTCAAACGCCTGATTACATATTAAGTTATCATTATAATTGCTTTTCATTTTGTTTAATTGATTAAGGTTTTTAATATTTATGTGTTAATTAAGGATTTAAGGTTTGTGCAGTTTAACTTTTTAAAGGGTTTTAAAGTTATTTTTCCAACTAAAAGAGTGATCAATTCTTGCTAATTGTTGAAACAAGTATTGAAACACGTGATATTTAGTTGTTTTCTTTATAAAAACCCCAAAACAACTTACACCAAATTCGAAATTTATTTTTTGAGTTAGAATTTTATATTTTGTTCAGTCTGATAATATTTTTTGTAATATATAATATATGTTGTTAGTTGTACAAGCTAGGGGTATCGGAAGCGAATGATTTTTGTTTTTTAAAAAAGAGTGTATACTGGGTTGGTTTTTATATCTTATTAATTTCCGGGCATGCGCGTTGTGCTTGTACCACACATCAATAAGTAAAATCATTATAAAGTTAAAGAAATAGTATTTTAAAATACAATATCAACTTAACCTCAGTGAATTCAACTTATTATTTTCTTCATTCAAAATAAGGGTGAAATTATAATATTATAATATTATAATTTCAAAGCAACGAACCAAACCTTCCAAATATAATTTATAAAAAACACAGTAAAATTTCGAATGAAATGAATTTGATTCACGTAAATATCAGGTAATCAAACTTAGTCAGTGTAGGACAATGTAGAAGTCATACTTGATATTTCTAACCTTATGAATTCATCTTCCTCAAAATTCTTTTCGGTGTTCCTGAATAAAGGGAAGATGTCAAACTTGCGTTACACTTTATTGTTACTCTCAGGTCATAGCCTAATTTAACAAAAAAATATAAATGATCAAAATCTTACAAACAAATAATAGACGATGGAAAATGAGGTGAAAAGAAGGAACTTTACCATAGGAGTATGTAGAACTGCTTGTGGAAGAACCCAAAATGACAAATTTGTATTTGGTAATGGTATATATTGAATTAGCAGCAACTCTTCATGTTCTTTGGTTTAAGATTAAAAGGAAAACCTTAATTCATGTATTTACATAAGAAACAATATTCACTTAGGCCTAACTTTTGGTGTATAAGTTAGGCCTAACACCTAATTTAATAGAATTTAATTGTGTATTCCAAAAAGCTCAAATATTTGAAATTAACAAAATGTTATTAGTAGTTGATGATGATGATAAAAAATATATCATTTTATCACTTTTTTGTTGTATATATAATATAAATATCGATAAATTGATATATGTTTGTAATCTTAGATTTAGCTCCCTTTTATGCATGTGTAGTCTTTTAATATACCTCTTGGATCCTCCTCTCTTTTACTTGACGAACCTATACACTTTCTTATCTCTTAATCTATCTAAACACTACATCCTAAATCCTAAACACGCGTCTTTCATTTCAATATAGGTAACTTACAATCCAAGCTTGCCGGTTGGAAAACAAAATCTTTTAACATGGCGAGAAGAACCACCCTTGATAAATTGTCCCTTAATAACATTCCGACTTGCATGATGCTGCTAGCTAAGCTATCTGCCAAATTCAATGTTATTAATGTACTACACTTAGAACAACTAACCTTATTACTATGGCATAGAATGGCAGCCATAATATGTAATAAAATCATTATTTTGATATTCAAAGAATCAATCAAACTATTGATACTTTTTTTATTAAAACTAAAAAATATAACTTAGATGACCGTCTACTTGTTAACTCAAAATCACTGTGGTTTATAGATATATATTTTTGTCCCCCACCCAGTGTTTTGAATCCATTTGGAGCTCCAACTAAATTTCGAGTCCATATTATTTTTGATGATTTTTTAATGAATCTGTGCATTTAAAAACCTTCTTAAAAAGAATGTTAACTATAAAGAAAAAAAATCAAAAATTCTCTTAGATTATAAACAATTCATTTATTATAAACTATGAAAAAAATTCAAAAAATCAGTAATCCCGCGAGTTAAAATAATTGGATAATTTAACATTTAATAAAATTTTCCCTAAAAACAATCAGATAATATAACATTTATAATAAAATTTGCACAAAAAAAACTTTCAAATCAATATCGAAATGCATAAATAATAATTTTCACATTCGTAGTGTGAAAGTGAAAACTTTTCACAAATTTTCATGCGGTTTTTTTTCAAACACGTGTAAAGTTTGATTCTGTTTCTCAATAGATAATTACAACGACCAGGTGTCATTTTCTGTCAGTTACTTCTTATTTTTAGACTCTAGCTAAATTGTATTTTAGGATCAATTCCCAAGTCTCTCCTTAAACCACGTGGCAAGGGGCTATTTCATCATTTTCACTTACACCCATGGAAATAAGATTCCTCCACGTTATTCCCACTTTCACACTTGATTTTTTTTCCTTTAGAAACTCCTAGATGTTTGGAGGTTTCTCCAACCATTCATCATTGAAAATTAACTTTATCATTGAAAATTATGTGTTAACGAGAGGATGACTAGCTTGTGCAAGTCAGGCCTTATGGAAAATATGTTGTTAAAAAAATAATTATAATTTAATTTATTTACATAATTGATTCAAATAAAATTTGTTATAGTTCTATAATTTCGAGTGCAGGCCAACTGATTGATAAGTGCTTATCTTTCATAAATAAAATGAAGGATTAAAATTTTTTTGTAGCGTTTTCTCTTATTTTTGACGTGTTTTTGGATGTAGTGAAAGAGTTCATGAAAAAAAAAATGAACATATTATCATAACAAGGAGTGGCAAACGAGCGAGTTGAGTCGAATATGAGTCGATCGAAACGAGTTAAATAAAAATAGATAAGTTACCCGACTCGACTCATATTTTAAATGGGTAAAATGGGTATACCCAATGAATGATATGGGTAACCATATTACCCATATTATATTAGAGATTTTACTAAAGTCTTTAAAAAAAAAAAAAACAGTGAGATACCGGTAACTCAACTCAAACCCACACACGAACCGCAACCAACCTCCCAAAAAAATTGTGAAAAAACAAAAAAAAAAAAAATGTCACCAACACCCTATCAGTCCACCCCCCCCCTCCTAACACACAGATTAAATATTGGTATAAAGTGGTCTATGTAAGTGGTGGTTAGGAAAATTTAAAAATAAATTGGCACACACAACACACACTTCCAGCCCCCAAAAATATTAACAAACTTTAATTTTTTCATTAATATTTTTAATTCAAAAAAAATTATCACCCACCCCCTTACCCCCTACCCCCCATCCCTACCACCCTTTTCACAAATTAAATGTAAAAAAAATCATATTTTTTATAGATTTTTTTTATAAAAAAAAAAAATAATCTTACTAACCCTTCGTCACTTTTGATCAGCTTCCTTTTGGGAGCAATTTCCTAAGTTATAAAAATGAATTTACAATTAACACGTGTCACTTTTGATCAGTTATCCACAGAAATGGAATATTCCTTCACATGTTTTCTACCTTCACACCCTGAAATTTTTTAATTTATTATCTCCTAAATGGCCTAATGGTTCCACCCTGAAACTTTCATTGAGATTTCTATGTCCATTTGATAATTTTTTAGTTTAAAGTTCAATAACTTTGTTGATTTTTAGATTTGCTAACATGGAGAAAATTGAAGAAAATAGAGAAAACATGAGGAATGTGGATCTGAATTTAGCGTGTTCATTGAACGGTAATTTGAGAGTTTAGCTCTAAGAAATTTAAGATATTGAATGGTTCATCGTTAATACCTAATGAAAATTATTCTTTATTGTTTTCAGGTGAATCAAGTGGATCACAAAGAAGTGTTGCTTCAAGTTTG
This sequence comes from Solanum sitiens, assembly GCA_016801875.1. Classification (NCBI taxonomy): domain Eukaryota; kingdom Viridiplantae; phylum Streptophyta; class Magnoliopsida; order Solanales; family Solanaceae; genus Solanum; species Solanum sitiens. The sequence goes on from JABWTJ010000295.1 coordinate 1,202,719, forward strand.
ACTGATCTTGAAACCCAACAACCACCTAATCAATGTATAAAATATTTCTTCCTTTTATTCTTTCATTGAAACATTTTTCATTTACTTGAATTAAAAAATAAGTGTAAGTTCACGAAAAATGGTAACGATTAGATTCTCAAAATTACTAATGAGAAATCACGGGTGTTGTCAGGGGAAAGTGCTCAAGAATTTGGAGAGAAGCTGAGGAACTTCTTGCACAGCATGCCTTGTGTTGTTTATGACGGACCAAATGGAAAGAAGACTAAAGGATACTTATTATACTCGTCTGTGAGGAGAGAAGATCTGAAGATAGTTTGTAGTTGTCATGCTAGTTTTCTGACCCCCGCTGATTTTGTCAAACATGGTGGTGGAGGTGACATTGAAAACCCTTTAAAATATATAGATATAGTTCTTGCCTAAAAAATGGACTAGTTTATTTATTATGTTTGTTATTTGATCTTTTCCTTTGTTGTTGTACTAAATAAGTTCAATGGCTACTGCCCCAAAAAGGCCTTAGCTTTGATATCGTTGTTATTGGATCTTTTATTTTGTTGTAGAAGAGTCTCTTCCATCAAAGCTATATTAAGGTTATTTTTCTGTCATTCTACTTTTTTTTTTCTATGCAATGGTTATTTGAGCTTTAATTAGAAGCAACTAACATGTTTGAAGGATTTCTAAGATATATTTCAACTTGGGTTGTTCATATTTTTTGTTACATTTTGAAAATAGGTATTGAAATACCTGATATTAGTTGTTCTCTTTATATGTTAGGATTTGGTATACTACTTTTAAGTTTTTCTAAGTTTATCTTTTGAGTTAAAATTTCTATTTCTTGTTAAATCTCACAATTATGTGTTAACGAGATAAGAGGATGGCAAACTTATGCAAGTACAAACCTTATGGAAAATGAGTTAGATAAATAGTTATTATAATTTAATTGATTTAAATAATTGATCTGATTAGAATTTGTTATCGTTCTACAATTTGGAATTCAGACAAATGGGTTGATATGTACTCTATGTTTCATAGATAATATGAAGGATTAAAGTTTCATTGTAGAATTTTCTCTTATTTTCTACGTGTTTTTACTGTAATAAAAGATTTTTTTGAAAAAAAATATGAACTTATAATCGTAAACCTAAACTATTTTTGGACTTATTTTCTATATATATTGTTAGGAAATTCTTCTATCACAAATTCAAAGCAAGTATTTCACTATGTAACTAATAGGGCTATGTATAATAAGTTTGTTTAAAATTAATTTTCACAATTTCGGGCTAGTAAACGAAGCAATTCATTTGTCTCGCCTAGCTTGTATAGATATTAAAAAAAACTCAATTTCTAATTATCCCTATATAAGTGTTTTTGTTCCTCTCTTGTAAGATTTTCAATATTTATGTGTTAATTAAGGTTTGGAGTTTTAACTTTTTAAAGGGGGTTTAAAACTATTTTTCTGAAAGAAACTATCGTTCGAAATTAATAAAAATGATGTTAATGTCACTCACTATCTTAGAGAAGTCAACAAAGTAGCGGACTATTTGACAAAATGGGCCACAATGATTAACATATCGATCATCTACAATAATTTTAATGAAGTTCTATATGGTATATTGTAAAATATATATAAATTTTATAGTGTTAAGAGCTAATATATCACATCCCTATTGATTCTCAAATTACAAAAATTTCTTAAAATTATTATAGGATATCAGATACATCGGAAACATGTGGATACATAATTCACTGATTGTGAATGGTACATTACTTAATGGGAGGGATATATCTGAGAGGGGAGGGATATACCCGAGAGGAGATAAAGATATATCTGATAGATTATTGTAATTTTTTTAAAATGGTAATTTTTTTCTTAGAAATTATAGTAAAATAAAATGTGTATTTTTTGCATTTTTTTCACATATTAATGGCTCAGTCTTCCTTGACAAAGCCTAGATGCCCGGTTTTAGGATTAAATGTCGTGGAGAAGTCATTTTCTAATCGGAAAAGGGCCTAAAATACCCTTAAAGTATTGGAAATGGTACAAAATTACCCTCCATCCACCTATTGGCTCCAAAATACCCTTCTCACCCACCTATTGGGTCCAAAATACCCTTGTCATCCACCTTTTAGTTCAAAATTGACCACTTATTTAACGGTTTTATATTTAAACTATTTAAATATTTTTTTAAATACGTGGCACGCAACTATATGTTATAATTTAACTTATTAGTATAATTTATAAATCAATCCACTACCCACCCATTACTAATTAAACCCCTCCAAATTAATACACCCGTCACATTATTAATGCAACAAAAAAAAAGCTACTGCCAATTGAGTGTTTTTAAAAATTTGAGGCGAAAATATCTATAGAAGTAAATTATCATATGTTAAGTGTCTAAATAAAAATTACCGATAAACTTAAAAGTCTGACTTACGTCTCAATTATGTGATGTTACTTCATAGTTAACTTTTTTTCAAAATAATATATTAAAGGTTTTAAAATAAATCATAAATATTTATAAAATTATATTTTAAAAAAGTGCATGAATTAATTCGAAATGTATTACTTCTTTACCTTTAATCATAAATTTTTAATTCAATCTTGAAAGAGAATCATATTGAAAGTGTCCTCCTAAATAAGCGGCTCAACCTATATTTCATTGGGGCTTCGATTCGGACTCAAATAATTTTGAATGTCATTTTCAGAAATCTATAATTTCATCGTGTTTTAGTAGTGTTTATGACAATTTTGATATTATAATTGGATTATTAATTGGGTGGGGTTTAGTTAGTAATGAGTGGGTAGTGGGTTGATTTATAAATTATATTAATAAATTAAATTATAACCAATAGTTGAACGCCAAGTATTTTAAAAAATATTTAAAGAGTTTAATTTTAAAATAATTAAAAAAGTGGTCAATTTTGAACCCAAAGGTGGATGACAAGGGTATTTTGGAGCCAATAGGTGGATGAAAAGGGCATTTTGAAGCCAATAGGTGGATGGAGGGTAATTTTGTACCATTTTTAATACTTCAAGGGTATTTTAGGCCCTTTTCCGTTTTCTAATCATCCCTTTTGATTATGAAATATTTTATTATTTCTTGTAAGAGTTGTAGTATTTATGTGTTAATTATAGGGTTTGGGGTTAACTTTTTTAAGGGTTTGTAAGTTTTCTCTTTAACTTATGATTTTCATTTCTTAATAAGTTCTGAAAATATGTGTTGAAATTCCTTAAATTAATTTTGTTCTTTATGTGTTGGGGTTTATTGTTAAGTGTTTTAGAATATTCTTAAGTTTATTTTTTAAATTACGACTTTTATTTGATATTGTGTTGTGTTATGTTGCTATTTTTTGTGTTGGAATATATCAATGATTTTTTAGGTTTTCGAGTCTCAATAAATTTATAATTTGGAATTTAAGGGTGAAATTTTATATATGTGATCTAGAACTTAGAAATGAACTAATTGATGATATTAATTTTTTTTCTCATTTATTGTGTTTTATTTCTTGATTCCTTATTCGAAAATTAATATAATTATGAATGTACACGACAATTCCAAATAAAAATCCAATAGTCTGGTAATGAATCACTCTCAAATAATTATACTTTTGAGTATGCATTAAACTGTGGTTTAAAATTTAGATGCATTAGTATAGTTGTTTTGTTTTTTAAAATTTCTAGATCAAAATCTTTATAGGATAGAATATTTCTTGTCCTAAAATCTAAAACGAGGTTATGCTTTATGTCCCCTTCCATTTGGTTGTTAATATCATTAAGTTCTGGAAAAAAATAGAAAAAAAAAAAAGATCTACCTTTAGTTCAAGAGGTAAGTCAGAGTTGAATATCAAATCTCAATAGAAACAAAAACCACCCTTACTAAATGGATTAAGAAAAATAAATTTTTTTATGGTTTTAGAGATTAAAGTAAATTAACAAGTGAATGTGTAAAAAAATGATATAAATGATGTATTTTGTAACTGAAAGGATTAATTTGTAACTGAAAGAATAATGGCAAGGCACAACAGTGAGGGGGTGATGTTCAATGTCAATTATAAATGATGTATTTTGTAAAATTTTGATTGATGTAACAAATGAAGGTGACATTAAACTAGCAAAAACTTATGTTATAAGTAGTTGATGATGATGATAAAAAAATGTCAGTTTATCTCTTTTTTGTTGCATTTATAATATAAATATTGATTAGTTGGTATATGATTCTAATATAAATTCGGGTGGGTTTTTTTTTGAGAAAAATCTGTTGGGTATTCAAGGAACTAATTATTCTAAGGGTTTGGGAAAAGAACTATGGAGGTTTAGGGGATTTAGCGTTGAAAAACAAGAGGAGAAGGTCGCCAACCACCCCAGGGAAGCACCACCAGCGACGCGCCCCATCTGCGCCAGAGGGCCTGGGGCGGTGCACCTGCAGAGCACTAGGATGATGCCTCTGAACTTGAGGCCTGGCATGGTGCGCCCCGAGCAGCGT
>JABWTJ010000296.1:754713-907763 GCA_016801875.1 Solanum sitiens
GGATCGGGTGTCACGAACCGACACGTAGAATTAGGGGATCGGAGTGTCACGTTCCGACACATAGTATTAGTGGATCGGGTGTCACGAACCGACACGTAGAATTAGGGGATCGGAGTGTCACGTTCCGACACATAGTATTAGTGGATCGGGTGTCACGAACCGACACGTAGAATTAGGGGATCGGAGTGTCACGTTCCGACACATAGTATTAGTGGATCGGGTGTCACGAACCGACACGTAGAATTAGGGGATCGGAGTGTCACGTTCCGACACATAGTATTAGTGGATCGGGTGTCACGAACCGACACGTAGAATTAGGGGATCGGAGTGTCACGTTCCGACACATAGTATTAGTGGATCGGGTGTCACGAACCGACACGTAGAATTAGGGGATCGGAGTGTCACGTTCCGACACATAGTATTAGTGGATCGGGTGTCACGAACCGACACGTAGAATTAGGGGATCGGAGTGTCACGTTCCGACACATAGTATTAGTGGATCGGGTGTCACGAACCGACACGTAGAATTAGGGGATCGGAGTGTCACGTTCCGACACATAGTATTAGTGGATCGGGTGTCACGAACCGACACGTAGAATTAGGGGATCGGAGTGTCACGTTCCGACACATAGTATTAGGGGATCGGGTGTCACGAACCGACACGTAGAATTAGGGGATCGGAGTGTCACGTTCCGACACATAGTATTAGTGGATCGGGTGTCACGAACCAACACGTAGAATTAGGGGATCGGAGTGTCACGTTCCGACACATAGTATTAGTGGATCGGGTGTCACGAACCGACACGTAGAATTAGGGGATCGGAGTGTCACGTTCCGACACATAGTATTAGGGGATCGGGTGTCACGAACCGACACGTAGAATTAGGGGATCGGAGTGTCACGTTCCGACACATAGTATTAGGGGATCGGGGGTCACGAACCGACACGTAGAATTAGGGGATCGGAGTGTCACGTTCCGACACATAGTATAGGGGCTCGGGTGTCACGAACCGAAACGTAGAATTAGGGGATCGGAGTGTCACGTTCCGACACATAGTATTAGGGGATCGGGTGTCACGAACCGACACGTAGAATTAGGGGATCGGAGTGTCACATACCGACACATAGTATTAGGGAATCGGGTGTCACGAACCGACACGTAGAATTAGGGGATCGGAGTGTCACGTTCCGACACATAGTATTAGGGGATCGGGTGTCACGAACCGACACGTAGAATTAGGGGATCGGAGTGTCACATTCCGACACATAGTAGTAGGGGATCGGAGTGTCACGTACCGACACAAGAGGAAGAAAGATAAGGAATCTTGAGAGATGTTTATATACTCAATGTAATGAACCTATTTCCCAAATGAGTGTGGTATTGAGGCTTGAGTCCTCATGGATGAACTTGGTAGTACTTATTGATGATTATAGTACTTGTTGCTACATGTTGAGTATTGTAGTTGATTTATGATATGAACTGATATATACGGTTTTCTATTTTGAGTTGGCCGATGATACCTACTCAGTACTTGTGTTTTGTACTGACCCCCTACTTGTTGTTTCTTTCTTTGTTATTTGGGGAATACAGCAAACGTACCGTCGTCTTCAACTCAACAGCAATTCTAGCCAGTCTTCACTACACCGGATTTCAGGGTGAGCTAATGCTTCTAGCTTGGACTGGATCTTCTCTTCAATGTCTTGAGGCCTTGAACTTCCGGCATGGACTAGCCTTTTATTTATTTTAGCTTCTTAGATACTTTTACTTGAGGATAGATGTTCTTGTGATGATGACTTCCAGATTTTGGGGATAATGGGTTATAAATTTTAGAAGTTATTTAATTGTTTTTGTTAATGAGTTTTAAGTCTTCCGCTTTGTATTTTGTTCAATATGTTGGGGTTTTAGATTGGTTGGTTCGCTCACATAGTAGGATAAGTGTGGGTGCCACTCGCGGCTCGATTTTGGGTCGTGACATTTCTGGGATGTCTTAATGTTAAGTCCATGATTCCAAGGTCTCATGGCATATGAATGAATGATATTAAAGAAGTTATGTGCTACATGCAAAAGGTGCTATGTGCTATATGAAATGTGCTATGTGTAAATGTTATGTGTTGTGTGCAAATGTGATAAGTATGATGACATATGTTATTCTCATGGCATAACTTTCATAATCCAAATTCGGAAAGCTCATTTACTTTCCTAATACAAATTTGGAAACTTTTCTAATCTCAATTTGGCAAGTCCACTGACTTGACTTCCAAAAATCATGTTGTTAGGAAAGAGCTATTCTTTCTCATGCATGTCCTTGGTGTGTGCTTGCATATACCCATACTTAGTACAAGTGTGTACTAACCCTATACAAACTCTAATATTTTAGGTGCAGGCACAGGTGGACGATAGAGCTACAGGATCATCGTTGCAGTTATCCGGACGTCCAGCATTCATCCGGAGTTGGTAGGTCCTCATGCTTTCGAGGATGCTACTGTTTTATATTCTAGCTTAGTTTTAGAGTTGAGCTAGTGGAGCATGTTCCACTAGCATTTCTTTCCTATTTTTATTTAGACTATGTGTTGGTGCCATTTTGGCAATTATACGCTTTATAAGTATTGAACTATTCCTTTCATTTGATTATCTCTTAATGTTAGATGGTTGATGGTGAACAAATTATGAATGTATTAGAAATGTTTAGTAAGCAATAATTAGAAACAAAAAGTTTCAAATTTTCCTCTAAAATTAACCTATGTAAAGTAAGAATGACGTAAGTAGGCTTGTCTGCGACCTCTGAGAGGTCAACGACGCCGGTCTCGTCTGTGGTCTAGATTCCAGTCGTGATAATTTTAGACCAAATACCTAAAGTTACTCTAAGACTCACTTGAGTAAGACATGAAGACACCGCCCCTACACTAAAATGAAAACTCCATGAACCTATGACCTTCACTAAATTCCCAAATTTGACTTATAAAGTGGGTTTTATGATTATGTTGGGATATTGATTAAATTGAGTTTAGATTTAAATGTTTTGTTGATTCTTATTGTTATATACTTGTATTAATGATAAATTGTTAGTATATGGATGAGTTTAGAATTATGGCCTTGTGTGAAAATTATGAGTAAGTCTTCTTGTGATGATAGTATTGTTGGGAATTAAATGATGTTCATTTGGCTTCGGAGGATTGTAAGTTGTTTTATTTTTCATTGTTAATTTAGAATTTATATAAAATTGCACTTGTATTGTATGGTCCACTTGTGGTGGCGGTGTTTACTTATTGTGTGTATTTATATATGTGTGTGTATAGTGAGCATGGACTTGAAGGAATTATATGATGAGATTGAAGTAGTATCATTTTAAGGTATAAGGGATTGTATAATGTAAATGTGTTCATGTAATCTCAAGGAGGTTTTGTATAAGGTTCTATGGTATTGTTAATTGAAGTATGATTCTCTCTAAATGCTTATATGTGATGATATGAGAATGTGAAGGACCTCTATATTATGATGTTACATCTTGATTCGTAGACTTAGGTGCCTCTCCTTGATGTATGAAAGTTGTTGAATGTGATCTCTTGACTTGGTAGTCTTAGAAATCATTTTCTTAAGTAATGAATGAATGAAGTTCTAGAATCGGTAGACCAAAGTATGGTGTCCTTTATATAAAATATGAATGAGGCTTTATGGGTATGTCTTGATACAGTAGACCTAAAAATGGTGCCCCTTCATAATGAGTCTATATCCCTAGGTGAATGTAAAACCTTCAAGCAGTAGACCTTATGATGGTGCCTCCTTCTTGTGTAAAATGATAGACTTAGAGATGGTGGGCTGGAATGGTAGAAAACCTTCTCTAAGAAATTCAATGAGATATCCGAAATGAACCTTGATTGGTAGACCTAAGCATGGTGCCCTTCTAGGTACAAGTACTATGGGTCAGTAGACCTAATGTTGGTGCCCTCTTTAGTACATATATGTGAATGAAATACTCTATGGGAACTAATATGTCACTTCCCGAAGTAAAGGCTAAAGTACAATGAATATCTTTAGATATTCCTTAAACTGCGTGCCTACATGGGTTACTTATATGTTCTTTCCTTGGCAAGTAGAACACCTTTCATGGTGTGGGGTCTATGAAATCGGATCCCACGCCTAGCTAGTATGGTCTATGTCGGTTAATTCCTATTCTCATTAGGTGGGATGTCCACTCTAGTTGCTTGATAAATTCTACAACGTGTAGGTAGTAGTCGGGGATGCTATCTACATACGGAACGAGTAGTCTTAGAAGGTGTTAAAGTGAGTTCCCTAGGTCTTCTAAGACCATTATGTAAAGTCCCTAACTTTTTTAGTTGTCTCTAAAATGGATTAAATGAATAGTATTCACTTGATGATAGTATGTACAAAAGGAAAGGTCCCTATCTTTTGGTAGTCTTGAGAAACAGTTAGGTGTGTATTGAAAGGGTTGTATGGGCGGCCATTTCATGTCTCACTTTGGTGGGTCTTAAAATAACATTAGTTGGAATTTCTAACATGATAAAATGGGTTACTTGATGAACATGGTTATGTCATATTGTGGTTTTATCTCATATGTAAATGTTGACTTGAAGTATGTTTCTTATACGTGTCTTTATGATTCTTTTTACAAAATATCATAAAAGCATGTTTCTCCAATAAATGTAATTTTTTGCATGTTTTTGCATGGCTTCAACACTTGGTACTTAATTGTGTGAACCCATTCTTTTCCCGTTTTGATTAAAGTGTAGGGAATTGGAGATTTGGTATCATGTGGTTGAAGAATAGGTTCCTAAGGTGCGTGAAGACCGAGTTTTGGTGAGTCCTTATAGATTAGAGGATAAGACCCCACTTGTTATTTTTATGTCTTCTTATTCTTTATTTTAAGTTTTGTATGGGCTTAGTCCCATATGTTGTTCTGTAAAGTATTAGATGGTTTATGAGACATAAGTGTATAACGTTAAAAGTCTTTCGCTTGTTTATTAATGAAAGTATTCTTTGTGTGTGAAGAAAGATTTTAATTGATCTCTATTTGTAAGTATCGTATGGAATGAATGATCCATGTGGCTTTTACAAGACCTCTTCAAGGTCGAGTACTCTGGTTATGACTAGAGGGTGCTCTCAGGTCATGACAAAACTTGGTATCCGAGCATAAGGTTTCCGGTATGGTCTTAGGTTTTCTCAAAACGACAACTAGTAGAGTCTTGCTCATAATGTGAAGTGTGCCACATTATGAATAGGAGGCTATTGGGTTCTAAGAAAGTTTCATTTCATTCTTCAAGTCGTGCCACAAAGTTCTTCTCTATATTGTATTTCCCTTATTCCTTATGTGATGGTCTCTTAGAGTGCTCCCTTTTGAGAGGTGTTGTTGCAAGGGTTGAGCGAGAGAAAAACAATTGGTTCTGATTCCAACTATGGCTTGGTGAGTTGTTAGGATGACATGTGCAAGATTGTGATGTTGATTTAGGTTGATTGAGTTGCCTTATGGTTATGTGTATTATTGGTAGAACCCGACTTAGTAGGGTTGAATTTTGAGGTAAGTTGAAAGAGATGATGAAATGTGGTGTTAGAAATGTATAGGTGTGATGATTAGAAATGTTTAATATTGTCTTGATCCGACATTAGAATGGGATGGAGTGAAGTATGAAAGAGCTAGTATGAGTTTCTTCTATGTGGGTGATGTTGTGGCTAGATATTAAGGCTTTTGAGATTCATTGATGTTCATGAGTTAGGCTTAATTTATGTTTTCATTTAAAGAGGTTTAGTAAATTGAGAAGTTTGGACCTTGAGTTGTGTTGGTAAGGTTGATGTGAGTTGCTTAATGAGATTCCTTTGTCATGTTGACCTTAAAAGGGTTTATCCTTAAGTTGGGGGGGGGGGGGGTAAGTGTATTAATATGGTTGTGGAGAGTGTGCTTCCTTACCACTTTTTTATGTGCCTATTCAAGCCTAAAACAAAGAGTTCCTAGTAGCTTGTTTTATGTATTGGAGTCATGGGTGGAAGAATGAGTTTCCATATATTCTCATTATGTTATGCATGTTCCCCTGAATTTTTGTTAAATGAGAAAATGAGTTTTCATGAAATATATTTCCTCATGTTTTTGTGCATCTAGTGTAAGTGGTCTATTTGCTTCATGAGGTGAAATGGTGAATATTCCTAAATGTTATATGAGTTTTCTTGTTGAACATGCCTAAATGTGTTCTTGAAAATGTTGCATAATTGTGCTTTTATGAGAAATTTACATAATATGCTTAATAATGTTATGATGAGCATGATGTGAAATTGAGAAGGAAGTTCCTCCAATGAAATGAGAAATGGTAAAGGTTGATGCATGAGGAGTGTGTAGATGTGTTCCTACTTTCTTGAATTGCATGAAGTTGTTTGAGCCTTTTTTACCTTGAGTTGATATTCCTCCTAGCTATGTTTAGTGATAATATTGTTATATGTATGATTGTGGGCTTCTAGTCTTGAGTCATTACCTCTTTAGTGTTTTAAGTGACATTCGAGGATGAATGCTTTCCAAGTGGAGGATAATGTAAGACCCTCAAAATGCAATAGGATGAACTAGAGTTTCAAATGTGTATTGTGAGTTTAACTTGTTAAAATGTTAAGTTTTGACTTTGAAAGTCTAGCTTGAAAATTTTTGAGGTTGAACTTCAAGTGACGACCATGACGTTCGGAGACTAGTCTTGTGAAGCTATCTGTTTATGTGGTGTATTGTGGTTTCAAGTCTTGTATGAATGAGTTTAGTGATTCGACGTCAAGGCACGTGCTAGACTCTATGTTCAAAAATGTGTTTTTAGGTTAGGTATGGATGCTTGGGCTTGTCCCAAGCCAAGGGAGGAAGGGCCTTAGCTAAAGTCCAAGCCTACCAACCTTGGTTCAACACTACCTCAAGCTTTCTTGACCACGGCGTGTTAAGGTGGTCGTGAAGATGCCTTGGTGTCAAGTAAGGCAAGGATCTTTGGTATAGCCATTGCCCCAATTTAAACGAGCCACTTCACGGCCAGTGGCCTTGACCAGGGCTCTTGAACATGGTCGTCGAAGTGCCTTATCCATGTGGGGGCTTGTCAAGGACAATTTGGCTACTTTCACAAGGACCACGAGCCTTAAACTTGGCCGTGAAGTCCTTCACCTGCCATCAAGTTGGGCGAGGTCCCTGGACGGGCTACCTCAACTTGGGAAATTGGAGTAATTTCATTTGAATTGTTTATTAATTTGGATTGATTTTAAATAGTTTATACATTAAATATAAATAGTTTTATGTCCTAAACTAGTCTTCAACTCATTTTCACAAATACCCAAATCAAAAACCAACCTCTCCCGAAAACTCTCTCAAACTCAATGAAGAAGAAGAAGATGGAGTTGGGGCTAGGGTTTTAATTCATGGAGGTTTTTTCTTTAAATTTCTTGGGCATTCCTAATAAAAAGGTATGGGAGTTCTTTATCTAAGGTTAGATATCACCTTAGAGCCTACTTCAAAGTGATTTCAAATATTTCAAAGTTTATGAAAAAGTCCAATTTTCACTCTAACTCATTGGTTCTTGCATGAAACGATTTCAAATGATAAAATGTAATACTATTGATGTTTAATTGTTTTTTTTAAAATGAAAACTCCATGAACCCATGACCATCACTAAATTCCTAAATTTGACTTATAAAGTGGGTTTTATGATAATGTTGGGATATAGATGAAATTTATTTTAGATTGAATTGTATTATTGATTTTTAATGTTATGAACTTAAATTAATGACAAATTGTTAGTATATGGATGAGTTTGGAATTATGGCCTTGTGGGAACATTATGGGTAAGTCTTCTTGTGATGATAGAATTGTTGGGAATTTAATGATGTTGATATGGCTTCGGAGGATGGTAAGTTATTTTATTTTCATTGTTAATGTAGAATTGATATATAATTTCTCTTGTGTGGTATGGTCCACTTATGGTGGCGGTGTTTACTTATTTATATGATGAGTTTGAAGTAGTATCATTTTAAGGTATAAGGGATTGTATAATGTAAATGTGTTCATGTAATATCAAGGAGGTCTTGTATAAGATGCTATGGCATTGTGAATTGAAGCATGATTCTCTCTAAATGCTGATATGTGATGATGTGAGAATGTGAAGGACCTATATATTGTGATGTTATATCTTGATTCGTAGACTTAGGTGCCTCTCCTTGATGTATGAAAGTTGTTGAATGTGATCTTGACTTGGTAGGCTTAGACATCCTTTTCTTGAGTAATGAATGAATGAATTAATAGAATACCTAAGCATGGTGCCTTTTCTATAAATGATAAATGAGGCATATAGGCTATGTCTTGAAATGGTAGACCTAATAATGGTGCCCCTTCATAATGAGTCTATATCCCTAGGTTAATGTAAAACCTTGAAGCAGTAGACCTTATAATGGTGCCTCCTTCTTGTGTGAAATGATAGACTTAGATATAGTGGGCCGAAATGGTAGAATACCTTCTCTAAGAAAATCAATGAGCTATGATATATTAACCTTTATCGATAGACCTATGCATGGTGCCCTTCTTGGTAGAAGTACTATGGGTCGGTAGACCTAATGTTGGTGCAGTCTTTAGTACATATATGTGAATGAAATCCTCTATGGGAACTAAAGCTAGCACCGAGTTGGTATTATTAAGATGTAGTCTCTTCCCAAAGTAAAGGCTAGAGTCCAATGAACATCTTTAGATATCCCTTAAACCATGTGCCTACATGGTTTGCTTACATGTTCTACCCTTGGCAAGTAGATCACTTTCCATGGTGTGGGGTCTATGACACCGGATTTCATTCCTAGTTAGTATGGTCTATGTCGGTTAATACCTATTCCCATTAGGTGGGATATGCACTCTAGTTTCTTGGTAAGTTCTACAACGTGTAGGTAGTAGTATCGGATGCTATCTACACATGGCACGAGTAGGCTTTTAGAAGGTCCTAAAGTGAGTTCCCTAGGTCTTTTAAGACCATTATGCGAAGTCCCCTATTTGTTAAGTTGTCTCTAAAATGGCTTAAATGAATAGTTTTCACTTGATTATAATATGTTCAAAGAAAAGGTCCCTATCTTTGGTAGTCTTGAGGAACACTTAGATATGTATTGAAGGGGTTGTATGGGCGGCCACTTCATGCCTCACTTAGGTAGGTCTTAATATAACCTTAAGTGGAGGATCTAATATGATGAAATGGGTTAAGAAAATATATCAAAAAATAACGAGTCCCTATTTATGATATCTCTCGAGTCTAATTATGGAGATAGAATTAAGGTTATAATAACCATGGAATAGAATGTCGCTAAATAATTTCTTTACTGAGTTTAGAAAAGAGTTATCTAAGTAAATGAGAGATAAGATGTATTTTATATATATATATATATATATATATATATATATATATATATATATATATATATATATATATATATATATATATATATATATATATATATATATATATATATATATATATATATATATATATATATATATATATATATATAACATAACTTATATCATGTTTGGTTGGTAAGAATTTAAATGTTGTATAAAAGTTATTCATGCATTCATTTATACTGTGTTTGGTTGCATTTTTTGTAGTCCTACATATATAATTAATATCAACATAACTAATGAGAAAGTCTATGTATAAAGTTTTTCAGGCTAGTAGGTGAAATAAGTTATGTGGATATTAGTTATACATGTCTTAAAGTGATAATTACATATTTACCCTATTAATTTATTTTGTTTTTTTAATTGAAAACTTTACTGAAATCCTATCTATGTTTGTTGTTTTTATTTCTTTTTATATATAGACCATTTCATTTCTTGTAATTTATTTTATTTTGTTAAATTGGAATCTTAACTGTTTTCCTATCTACATTTGTTGTTTTTCATTTCTTTTTATATATAGACTATTTTCATTCCTTTTTATATACTTACCATTTTTATTTAATTATACAAATATAAATATTTTTAAATATTAGAAATTTAATTGCATATTTGTTGACGGTTGCTAATCAAATATTAGCATTATATATTATTCAATATATTCCACATTTTATTAGCATGTATTGTTATTTTGTAAATAATATTATAATAATTTACAACAAGTTTAATATTCAATAGTTAATAATTCATGTATTGTAATATCTACATACCTAAATCATACCTATATGACTAATATCCGCATAGTTAATACCTGCATAACTAATACATGCATAACTAAACTATGCATAGTTAAACCCTGCATAATTAAACGTTGCATAACTAAACCCTGCATAAGTAATATATACATAACTAAATCCTACATAGCTAATACCTGCAAAACTGTATCCTGCATAACTAATACTTGCATAACTCTAACTAGTAACCAAACGACCTCTTAGTGATGCCCTCTAATGTAGTATATATATGGGTCATTGACTATGCCCATATGTTGTATTATATTTGTGGGTCCTTAATGACACCTCTTTGTTGTATTATACGTATGAGTCCTTGATGATACCCTTTTATATAAGGAGTTCAAAATTTTATTACTTGCAAGTCCTTGATGAAGCTTATTTATTATATCATTTCTTTGAGTTCTTGAAAATTCTCGGAGGACAAAAGAAAATCTTTTATGTCATAAAATTGAAGTAACTATGCCTATAAGGTTTAGCAACATTCTTTTGATTTAAGGTTATTTGCCTAATGTGGCATTCAAAATTTAGATCGACTCTTATGCATGTTGTTTGTTAAAGCTTAATATATGTTTTATTCATCCCTTACACATCTATACATTTCATTTTGATAGACGTCTCATGAACGGAGGCTCTATATTTCGTGTTGCGTATTCAGGTAGAGGCCTAGGAAGACCTCTTCAATAGGAGTTGTTGAGTTCAATATTTGAGTTGGTAATCTCCTTTCTAATTTCTCATCTTGCTTGGAATTTGATTCGCTATCAAAACAATAGGTACGTTTCTTGTTTTGTTAAGAACCTCTCCGTACTTGGCGTCTAGCCTGCACTCCTGTCCATCTAGTACCTTTAGCATTGTATTGTTAAAAATGTTTGTGTTCTCCGAATATATGGTTTCTGTCATGCCACTTTCTCGCTCGTGGTTATGGAATTCGTCAAAAACCCATAAATCATAGTAGTCATCGGCTCCTGCAAAGTCATTCATTCTGACCCGTCTTTCTAGAGTTGTCAAGATAGACTTTTAATTTTATATTACTTATGCACAGTGATAGGCAGGTAGGGGTCGTGTCTCGACCATAAGATATGTGTTATGCTCTTAGAAGTTTGTAGACTTATATTGTATGACAGTATCTTGATTAAGGACATGTCATCCTTTATATTTTGTTGTTGAATTTCATGACCAACTCAGCAGCCTTGTTATGTATCTTATAATTGTAACACCTCATTATTCAAAAGAGCTAAAAATAGAAAGAACTAATTTGGAAATAAGCTTAATTTGGAAACTTTCAAGTTAAGCTTAAGAAGTGAGTTTTGGGTCAATTTCAAATGACCATAACTTTCGGTACAGGATGAGATAGGTGGCCCGTAAGATGGAAGTTCTTGGAATTTTCCAAGACCAGTAAGTTTGCTAATTTTTCAGCTTGTATGAGGGAGATATGACTGTTTGAAGTCAGGTTGTCCAATTAAGGAAAGTTACCCAGATTTAAGAGAGGTATTTTGGTCTTTTTTCCTTACCCAATTAGGTTAATTAATTTTTTGTAATTAATTAGAGGTATAAACTGATTTGGTTCATTTTTCCCAAACCAATTTACGATTAGGGTTTTGAGAAGAGTTTAGGGAGGATAAAGGACAAAAGTCAAGCGTTTGTCGAGTTCTTGAAGTTTTATTTTGGAATTTCGTCAAGGATTCGATCCTAAGAGGTATGTGAGTTCTCATAGTGTTGTGTTCATTTACCCACACTAAATTCATGTTATTTTCAGTGAATTTTTGTTCTTGAAGTTGGAGAATTCGAGTTCTTGATTAGTTTCTTGAAAGTATTGTTTTCCGTTCTTGAATTAGGATATGTTGATGATTTTGTCATGTCGTGAGCCTACCCCCTGGGCGGGACTGACACTCGACGACCATTGCTAGCCCCAAGCGAACCCTTGGCCTAGCTTACTTACTCAGCGAAAGACAATATCATATTTATCAAACCAATGAAACTAACTAAAAATATAATAATTGAGAATGTTTTAGAGATTAAACATTCAACTTGGCCAAAAATGGCAAACCAAGTCTTGAGAATAAAAATAATAGCAAAAAGACTCAAAGGACTATCATTTGATTGTCTATGAAGCCTCTAACATAACTAAGATGAATGTTGGGAGAAACCCCACAACATTGTAATGATCTAAACTGGAAAGCAAGTAAAAGAGTCCTACAGAATGCAAGGAGGCTCACCAACTAACTCTGAAGTGCTCAACTGGATCAACGGTGTTCTAGATGCCAATCCTCGTTACCTACATCTGCATCATAATGTGATGCATGCCAACTGCCATCAGTACATTGAATGTACGAGGATGCGAGTTGGAAGGCTAAACAACTTAGACTTGAAAAAGATTCTGAGAGAAACACTTACCTTGGCTCTGCTCAACTCATGAATACTCACTAACTCATTTCATTATAAAGTAGTTTAAAACAAGTGCAATTAATAGAAAAGTTGTTTAAAACTTGATGTCAACTCTGTGTATATGCAAGGATAAAACATAACTCTGAAATGTAAATAAAAATACAATAAAGTGATGTATATAAAAATACAATAAAGTGATGTATATAAAGATACAATAACTACTATTAGAGTTTCTCTAATCGATAACCATCACATAAGAGTTATAGTTATGATACATCGATCTACCTCACGCTGCTAACGCATTCTATACCCGGCCAAAGGTATAGGACCTGAATTTCCTAACGGATCCACTAGTCTACTGTGAAAAGGGTTCATCTAAAAAGTATGACCCTTATCTACCCATGGTGGGTACATGGTTTTATGGAGATGTGAGTTATCTGAACTCATGCTCGTCCCCAATTTGGTGATCAATACTATTCCCAAAATATATTGGCTCATAGGTTCTTAAAACATACTTCTTTCTCAATATGATTCTTCAAAGATGCTAAAATTCCACCACATCCCTTTCCAAAGATTCATTCTGATTGGTTTTTGCCATGAACTCGCGAGGACAGTCCTCTGAATAGAGTCCATTGCATCCCACAATAATCGACGGGCAGCTATGTGGATTGAGATTAGTGCTCAAAAACTTATCTCAAAGGCTATCTTGGAAATCTCAGTTTCCCTTCTTTCTTCATTTAAAAAGCTATTACTATTTTCTGAAAACTAGCCTGAAGGCCCTTTGGAAATATCAGTTTCCATTATTATCAAAATGTGAAAACATTTTTATGCGTCTTTGGGAATACTTAGTCCCCATATACTTCTTTGAAGAAAACACTTCAACTTTTCTCTCAACTAAACTCGAAACTTAAGTCTTAATACAAAGTTAAATATTTGTAAAAGACTTATGAAAACTTGAAATGAACTTGTCTTACTTGAATTTGATCTTATTTGCTCTTGACTTGACTTTTAACTGATCCTTGAATTTGAAGTTATTAATTCAAGCTTATAATTCATGTTTCTGGATGATTTCAATATGTTTAGAAGTCAATTAGAGTAGTTAGAATCATTAGGAAGTGTTACTGCACTTTAGAAAGGCTTAAACGGACTAAATGATGAAAACTGGGTGAAAACGCCAATCTGGGCCCATTTGGGGGGCGCCGCGCCAGCTTCAAAGTTCAGAGGCCCCATTTGGGCACACTGCAGGTGCCCTTCCCCAGGCCCTCTAGCGCAGATGGGGTGCGCTGCGCCTGACAATTTTTTCCTCTTGTTTACTGACCTTAAATCATTTTAATTTGATTCTTTTTCTCAAATTTCACCTTAGATTCATGTACCCACATCATATACACCAGGATCTAACCCAATGAGCTCAAGAAATAACACTTCTACATCAAGAAATTTCTAAATCTCAACTCATGTTCAAGAACGAAAGCAATTCAAGAACAACCAAATTATCCTAATTATAATTTTGAAATATTTGATGGCAAAGACTTTCCTAGATGGCGTGAAAAGATGGAATTCTTTTTAAGACGATTAAAGTTGGCATATGTTCTTGAGAAACCTTGTCCTGAGGCTCCTAGTTCGGAGGTAGCAACGAACGAGGCTACTTTAATTAAAGAACAAATTGTCAAATCACAAGATGATGATTACTTATGCAAGAATTATATTCTTGGAGGAATGTCCAATAAATATTATGATCAATATTATATAAGTGCAAATTTGCTAAGGAGATCTGGAATACTCTTAAAGCTATTCATTTAGCAGAAGAGGCGAGTTCAAAGAAATTTCTTGTTTTAAATTATATGTAGTTCAAAATGGTTGATGACGGGTTAATCACTGAACAAGTACAAGAGTTTCAACTTATAGCTAATAAATTTTCTATATCTGGAACTGTTCTTGATGAAAACTTTCATGTTGGTGTTGTTGTCTCAAAACTTCCTCAATCTTGGAAGGACTCTTACACAAGAAGGAAGATTTGACTCTTGAACAATTATTGCAACACTTGAAAATTGAACAAGAGACACGATACTGTGACAATAACTTTGTAACGACCCATAAGTACACCCTAGAAGTTAGAGCTTCCTTGAGTTGCCACACGACATATGAGACTCCGAGAAGTCTCACTAAAGCCACTGTATCATTCATTGCATAATAAATATTCTAAAATGAGTAAGAATTTAAACTTTCTTCACACACGAAGAACTCTTTTAATAACAATACGCAAGCGGAAGACTTTCATTAAAACCATAAACCTTTACAATGTCTCATTGAACCATCTAAACTTTGGAGTATACAACACTTGGGACTAAGCCCATACAAGATATAAAATAAAGACTAAGACATAAAAGTAACATGTGGATATTGTCCTCAAATCGATGAGGACTCACCAATGATTCATCTTCTACCCTTAGAAACCTATCCATCCTCCATGGCATATCAAGACTTCCAATTCTCTATACTTTAGTCAAAAAGGGAAAAGAAGGGGTTAGCCCATTAGATGCACTAAGTATGGAAGTCATGCAAAAATCATGAAAAAGGGACATTTAGTGAATAACGTGCTTTTCATGAAATTTAATATAAAACCTTCATAAGATAGTTTAAGAGACATGAATCAAGTTTATAATCACAATATAAGACACATTACAAATCATACCCAATTTATAGAAAACATACAGTGACCTCACTGTAAGTTCACATATAATTCACACATCAGAAGGTAACATCTAGACCACATCAAAATACATAAACACACCAACATGGATCCCCTACTAAGGTTATCCTAAGACTCAAATAAGTACGATATGAAGCGGCCGTTCATACAACCCCTTTACACGCACCTAGATGATCCCTAGGACTACCTAAAGTAAGTTACTCCAATACACCACATATCACACCAATTCACATAGATATGAGACCCTCCTACCAAAGGTGAGTCTAAGGTTCACTTGGGTGAGTTATCAAGCGACCGCCCATATAATCCTTTCATACACACCAAAGAGATCATTGAGACTACCTAAGACAAGATTATTCCCATTTTACAAATTATACTCCCTACCTAGAATTACTCTAAGACTTAACTAAGTAAGAGATGAAGAGAACGCACATACACCCTGTCCAAGCCTACCTAAGCAATCCTCAAAGCTACTCTAGATAGATACCTTTTCCATTAACAAGTCTTTACTTAAGTCATTAAGTTCATTAGGTCATTTCGAAGACATTCAACACTTAAGGACATTCATATAATGGTCTTGGTGAATACCTAGGTACTCACATACTAACATCTTCCAAGCCTATTCGTGCAATGTCTCATTATAGCGTCTCATACCACTACCTAAACTTCATAGAACTTGTCCAACACTAGCATGTCTCACATATGATGGTAATAGGCATTAATCAACATAGAACATGGTAGCTAAGCATGGAATCCGGAGTTATAACCTACTCCGATGGAGGGTGTTCTACTTGCCAATGGTAGAAAGAGGACACATCCCATGTAGGCACATGGTTAAGGAATATGAAGGGTTTCTTTGCACTCTAATCTCATTCTTAAGTAGAGCTACTTCCCAAACCATACTCACGCGGTGCTAGCCTTTGTTCTCATAGAGTAATTCACATAAAGGATCACATGAAGAGATCCATATCTAGTTCATGACCCAATCACATTCACCTTACCAAAGAGGTCCCCCTAGGGTTGCCTTCCAATGGTTAAGAGGATATCTCAATGATTTTCCTAAGTATGATTTCATGCCGTTTCAGCCAACCAACCTTAAGTCCACTATTCACACAAGAAGGATACCATTACGGCTTTCGACTTCAAGGATATGATAACCTTTTTATAGAAGATTCCACATAAAGGACCTTATTATATATATTAAAGGCCACATGTAAGTCACACCCACAATACTAATAAGATTTAGCATACCAAGTCAAGGAGTCACATATTCACATATCTTTCATGCATCAAGAAGAGGGACTTAGGTCTACATAGTCAAGACACTACATTCTTATAACACATGTAAGAAGTCATCAAAGACTACCTTAGTCACACCTAACCATTTAAGATCACATACTAATCTTCACACATTCTTATACAACTTCATCATATATCATCACTTAAGAAGAATCATAATGTAATCATTCACACAAGATCCTACAAGCACTACTAAAGTACCTCACTGTACATTCTCACAATTAACACATATTTCATATCATGCTTCAAACCACATGTTCATACAAGTCATAACACCTCATGCATGATCATCTTACTTCACATAAACATATTCACATTATACCTCCATATAAGCCCTAAACATGATACTAATACAATTCACAAAGTAATGCCGACGAGGCCACATCTTTCATAAAGGTAACACATAAACACCGCCACTATAAGTGAATCATACCAATCATCATTATAATACAAAAGCTATGCATAATATTAAGAGAATTAGGGCAGCATACCATTAATCCAACCATACAACTTCCATCCATAGCCCAATCAACCAACTCATTACTCATAAGGCTCTTACCATAGCCATGATCACCAACTCAATACAATAAACTCTATATACAATGAATCCAACAATATACATCATTCATGTAATCAAATTGAGACAAGCTATAATCCATACAATCATGATCCATCATAAAACAATATCCCTAAGAAATCTACACATGAATTCATTACTAGTTAGTCATGGTCAATTCACCCATAGTTTAGTCAAATTGAGAGATTTGAGAAGGTCAAGGGTTCATGGAGAATTTCATAGAAAAACATCTATTATACATCAATAATATCATATCTTAAGGTTTGAAAACGTTTCATGCAAGAACCCAAGACTTAGAGTAGAAATTTGACTTTTTCATCTTTTTGAAATCTTTGAAATCATCTTTGAAATTGACTCTAAGGTGATAGCAAGCCTTAGATGAATAACTCTCATACTTTATTAGAAGAATCCAAAGAGAATTGAAGAAGAAACTGTTGTTCATGTTGTATTACTAAGATACTTAGAACAAAACTTTGGAGTACTTGGTAAGACACAACAAAGTTTAAGAACATTTTCACAACTAGAAAATTAAAACTAGTAGAGAATCTAGAATCAGAAACATATTAGAAAAAATATACAAAATATTTTTCTTAAAGAAGAATTGTTGTCAATCTGTGTTTAAAGAATCTTACTGATTCCAACAAACTTTGAAGAAACACGAAGTTACCAAAGATTAATGAACTAGTGAAGAATAGAAGAACAGAAATTAATTCACAAATCTAAAATCTGTAACACATACCAAAATTTGGAAAAATAGAAAGAAGATCAAGCCCACTGATTGCACAGTGTCCCCTTAAGGAAATTGTTCTCCTCTAGTATCCAAGGTTTGATTTGGAATATTTTCTCCCAGGACAGAATGATCTCAATCACCAGTGTATTGATACCCAAAACACTGGTGTCAGCGAGCCACTCAACGGAAGTAAAGTACACGTAAATACTAGATTTAGTAGTAGAAGAAGAAGTCCAGAGAAATCTCTTTTTAAAAATGAGCGGAAATCCCTCAATTTATAGAAAACAAAGGGTAGTGCGAAAAGGTTCTTATTGTGCCTTACCGGAAAGGTCACAAACCTTTGGAAAAGTCATAATCTTTTGGAAAGTTCATCACCTTTCATAAAAGTCACAACTTTCCGTAAAAGTCACAACTTTTCATAAAAGTCATAACTTTGCATAAAAGTCACAACTTTTCATAGAAGTCGCAATCTTTCATAAAAGTCGCAACCTTTCATAAAAGTCGTAACTCTTCATTTTCCATTCACACCTTTTAAAACCCAACAATCCCCCGCATGAATGGATAATGACTCCAAGACAAAGAAACGAAAATGTATGTGTACTTTACAAGCAAGAATTAATTGCATCTGCATAAGTAGGTTTCCCCTTGGACTTTCCGTAGTGAACATATGTCGGATATACTCGATCAATCGGTAGATGCGATATCTTTGAATCGTCAAGCTTTGGTGTATACCTAGACAACCATGTGTCATACAACTAACCCTTTACCATTTATGGTTCTTAAAGTTGTGTTCGTTTCAGCCATGAACACCTCCTGGTTTCATGAGGGTATAAAGAGATGGGCTTTTGACAGTCATCTTATTCGAAATGGCTTATAGTTCACACTCACATAGGTGATTTCTAACCGTGTTATCACATAGATACAGTAATTGGTGAACTTTGCAAACCATTAAGCTTTCTTAACTCATTAACAATCCAAAATGTTGTATCCTTGTTCCTGAGCACTGTCTTCATCATAAGAATGGATTGAGTTGATTGACTGTCGAACCATCATTCACAACTTTGTTTTTCTCCTTGAATCTAGCTCTTGGGATCTCATGTCTGCTAGATAGAGTTACCACCATGATGACTTGCCCTAAGCCGTAAATCCATTCCCTTAGGTGATCTTTAAACATTCTCTCTAGTTAGGACTTTTTGTAAGTGGATCCGACACATTATTCTTTGACTTTACATAGTCAATTCTGATAATTCCACTAGAGAGTAGTTTTCTAACGGTATCATGTCTATGTTCTATATGACGAGACTTTCCGCTATACATCATGCTTCATGCCCTACCTATTGCATCTTGACTATCAAAGTGTATGCATACTAATGCCAATGGTTTGGGCCAAAAAAAGAATATCTATCAAGAAATTCCAGAGTCTTTTAACTTATCCACCGACCTTATCTAGAGATCCTAGGTTAGAGATCATTGTAGAGATAGTGATACATGTCTCTTTTGAAATATTTCCAAGAGACTGCTCCTCTACCAAGAGTAAATACACATCCACTCGTGGATTTTACTTCATTTGTCTGGTGACCCAATTCGCATCACTATATCCTTTCAATACTGCTGGATATTGTTATAATGCAAGGCATAGTTTTAAGTATTTTTTAAATACTCCAAAACTCTATTTATTTCCATCTAATGAATTTATTTGGGATAACTTGTGAACCGACTCAATTTATAATAGCAAATTCTCTATCTAATCGCGCACACTTCATGATATACATCATACTTCCAATACTCTAGCACAATCCAATTGTGAGTCACTTTCGCTTTCACTCTTTTGAAATGCAAAGCTCACATTTATTGGACACTTGACAATATTTACATCCAAATATTTGAACTAGTCAAGTACTTTTTCACTTCAATTAGACCGTGAAAATGCTAAACATTGTGGAGTTCTAGGATTCTTATATCTAGGACCGCATCAGCAACTCCAATATTTTTCATTCCAAACTTGCTTTGTAGCATACGTTTAGTAGCATTTATGTCATTAGTGTCTCTATTGATGATCAGCATATCACCAATATACAAACAAATAATGACCTTATGATTTTAATGTGAACACATTTATCACTTCCATCATTCTTAAATCCATTTGCCAACATGGTTTGGTCAAATTTCTTATGTCATTGTTTGGGGGCTTGTTTTAGTCCATAATGTGACTTAACAAGTACGCACACTTTCTTTTATTTACTAGGAACCACAAAACCCTCGGGTTGTTCCATGTAATTTTCTTCCTCCAATTCTATATTTAAGAAAGTTCTTTTCACATTCATTTGATGAATTTAGAGGTCATATACCACAACTAATAATTTTAGCATCCAAATGGATGTAATTCTAGTTACTAACGAGTATATATAGACAAGATCAAAACCCTGTTTTTGTCTAAAGTCTTTGACACAATGTTTTGTTTTATATTTTTCAAAAGTTCCATCAAGTGTTATTTTCCTTCTAAAGATTCACTTTGAACCCAAATATATATTTTCTGGAAAAAGATCAATTAACTTCCAATATGGTTGCTCAAGATTGCATCAATCTCACTATTGACAACATCTTTCTAAAGGATGAGTCTACAGAAGACACAAGAAATGTTACAAAATCATATTCGAATGAAGTAAATGTCCTTTGACATTTACTACGCCTCTGAATATCTTTATTAAGTACATTATCCTTTTTTCTTTCCTAGGCCTTTTAGACCCTTCTCTAGACTACTCAAGTCTAATTTTACAGTCCACAGTTATATGTCCTATTTTAATTCTTTTAGGAATAGGAACTTGGACTTTGGCTAGACACCCCCACACTTTGAAATATTTCAAGTTGGATTTCCTTCCTTTCCATTTCTCATATGGAATAGATTATGTCCTGAACAAACTAAATTCTTTTTTTTTTAAAAGACAAAACTTTTTGTTGTTCCCTTTTGTAGTAAGGATAGTTCCTCCACACAAGTTTTGTGGTAAACCCGAACTTATAAATAATGCATCCATCATTTTTTTCAACGTTCGGTTTTTCATTAAATTGAGGTGAATAGGGCAACAATTTGATGGATAATTTCACTTTTCAAACATATTTCTGCAAAATGAAATTTATACTCTTCATCCCTATCACTTCTTATCTTTTTGCCAACTTATTTTCAACTTCAGTATTATATTGTCTAGATGTTTCTATTGTTTCATCCTTACCATTCAGCAAATAGACATAGTCATTTCTAGTGCAATAGTCAATAAAAGTAACTAGATACTTTTTCCCACCACGAAATGATATTGACTTTATATCACAAACGCATGTGTAAATCAATTCTAAGGGATTAGAATTCCTTTCAGCAGATTTATAAGAATGCTCAGCAAACTTAGATTTCACACAAACTTGATATTTTTATTTATTGCACTCAAAGTTAGACAACACTTCTATGTTGATCAGTTTTTCTTACAAGTTTTTTTTAATTGACATTCCCCAAGTGCTCATGTCACAAACTTTGACTCAAGCAAGTAAGAACAAATAAAAAAAGCTCAGAGATGTAGTTGTTTCATTCAGCACTTACTTTGTAATTAGTTTGTTATTTTTTTTTTGTTGGAGACCTAAACATGTTATCAGCAGAAGGTGCTCTTTATTTGTAATTGTTTTTGGGTTGGTTATGGTAATAGTTTACATTGGTTACCCAAAAAAAATATTGAGTTTGAAAAGCTTTTTGCGAGGTAGCCTTTTTCCAAATATTTTGTTCCAACTTCTTACAATTTTGTGTGATACAAATATTGTTTAGAGTCAATCCCTTGTCAAATGTCCTTTTCATAAGGACCTTTCCATAACTTTCAATTTGATTATTATAGAACTACCCATGGACAAAGTTTCATCTGGTCCAATAAAATCGATATAGTCCAATTGCTTCTTTTACAAAACATGAAAAAATGACTATTCATCAATATTCATGTCTATACAAATAATTATATATAATAGACATATCTTTACATGAAAAATCACAACATTTTAAGTGACACTTTTTCATAAAAGAACTCAATCATTTTGAACAAGTATACATATAATTTGGTAGTTTCATACTAGTAACATCATATACTAGTAAAAGAGACACTCAACAAGCACAATACCAAATATACTCCAAGAATTTTGTGGGTCTAACATAATACAAAAGTATCATTGAATTTCATATTTTTTGCTCCAAAATTAAATTAGACACCAAGTCTAATCATAAGCAAAGAAACCTCACATGTTAAATGTGATTTCAAAAATATTTTTCATGTATTTGAAAATAGTTTTTCCACATACTTTCCTAGACTTTCAAAATATAATTGACAATATGAAACCTCTTTTACAAAAGAATTATATTCTTTTAATTCTCTTTGACAATGTTTACACAATGTCAAAGTTCATTCCATAGAGGCACAAAATCACAAACTCTAAGTCACTGATATTTTTTCTCTATCACAAATAGACATACCACTTAGTATTCTAAATACTAACAATAAGGACAAAAAAAATGTACAATTTTTTTCTATATAACATTGAAGTTTATAGAAAATCAAAAGTACAACACTAACTTATTATGTGAAGTTTTCATATTTTTCAAACCAATTGCATAGTCCAATTTATCCAGAGTAGAAAACTACAAAAGTTTTTATTTTACAAAAATCAGACACACTAATATTTCAGATGGAGTACAAAACTACAAAAGTCTTTTTTTTTTCTCCAAACAAAATAAAACATATTCTTAGACAATCACATAAAAATGTTTTTCTTTTAAAATAGTCTTCCAACAATAACATTTTAACATACTATTTATCAAACAAAAATATGCGTATCTCATTATGCAAACTAGTATATTTTAAAGGCAACACTATTTGCCAAGGACAAATCACTTAAAAAATATACGATTTGCAGAACTTTTTTCGAAAACACACATGATAAATATCAAAATTGTTAACGTTTAGAAACTATTTTCCTCCTTAGATAAACAATAATAATGTTACCAGGTGTAATCTTTAATCAGAATACCACCAATTTTTTCAGGTACATTCTCACTTCGACCTTGCTAAACAAAGCAACAAATTATGGAGAAGTAATGCATTTATCTTCTACTTCAATGATCATATTCTCAGAATAAGTAGAATACAAAAAATACTATCAGTATAATAATTTTCTTAAGATTGTTGTTCATCTTGTATTCCTAAGATACTTAGAACAAGACTTTGGAGTACTTGGTAAGACACAACAAAGTTTAAGAACATTTTCACAACTAAAAAATTAAAACTAGTAGAGAAACTAGAATCAGAAACATATTAAAAAAAATATACGAAATATTTTTCTTAAAGAAGAATTGTTCTCAATCTGTGTTTAAAGTATCTTACTGATTCCAACAAACTTTGAAGAAATACGAAGTTAACAAAGTTTAATGAACCAGTGAAGAATAGAAGAACAGAAATTAATTCAAATCTAAAATTTGTAACACATACCAGAATTTTGAAAAATAGAAAGAAGATCAAGACCACTGAATGCACAGTGTTCCCTTAAGAAAATTATTTTAGTATCCGAGGTTTGATTTGGAATATTTCCTCCTAAGATAGAATGATCAATCACCAGTGTATTGTTACCCAAAACGCTGGTGTCAGCGAGCCACTCAACGGAAGTAAAGTACACGTAGAATTCTAGATTTAGTAGTAGAAGAAGAAGTCCAGAGAAATCTCTTTTTAAAAATGAGAGGAAATCCCTTAATTTATAGAAAACAAAGGGTAGTGCGAAAAGGTTCTTATTGTGCCTTACCGGAAAGGTCACAAACCTTTGTAAAAGTCACAATATTTTGGAAAGGTCGTCACCTTTCATAAAAGTCACAACTTTCCATAAAAGTCACAACTTTTCATAAAAGTCGCAACTTTTCATAAAAGTTACAACCTTTCATAAAAGTCACAACCTTTCATAAAAGTCGTAACTCTTTATTTTCCATTCACACCTTTTAAAACCCAACAGAAACTCCATTGAAGATCCATCATCAAGCTCCATCTTCACCTTGAGCTCTCATGGAGGTTTTTGGAGAAACTTTGGGAGGGAATGGGTTTTGATCTAGGTGCTAGGGTATAAATGAGAGTTTAGTAGTTTAAATACTCTTAAAATACTCATACACACCTAAAATAACCGTCCTCCTCTTTTATAAGACTTAACAGTGAAGTTGGCAGTTTTGCAGGCACCATCGACGCCCCATCATCGACGGGCCGTCAACTGGACGAAGCCCCATCGTTTAGGGTTCGTTGATTGGGTATGCAACTCCCAGACTTTCAGGCTACATGGACCCATCGACGCCACCCATCGACGGGCCGTATCCTGATCTACTATCCGTCGTTTGGGGGCCGTCGATTGCCACTGCCTGGCAGTCTGCCCCATCAAGTTTGGGTCCTCCTCTAGGACCCCTTGTGGATCCTAGGTGAGATCGTACCTGGACGTTAAACCCTTAAACACGCACGTCTAGGTCTTAGGAACATCTCCAAACAAGTTCAACATCAAACAACGCAACATGCTAAAACACATCCAAACTCACAAAGACGTCCAAAGGCTATCTTTTGAACGTCACCGGACGTTCTTAGACGTTTGACCTCCAAACCTTACCAAACTCAACATGCTGACTCTAAACACTATTATCAAAAATATAAGGACCTCATAAACTCATTACACACACATAAGCATATGAAAACACATAATGCACATAGGTGACTAGTCGTCGAACGTCTTGGTCATTCTTTGACGTTTGACTTCAAACTTATCCAAATATTTATACACTACCTCAAAACATCATTTTAAACCGTTTTAGTACTTCAATACTTCATGAAGCACATGTTAGGCCCTAATTTTACATAAGTCATTTTAGAGGTGTTACAAACCTCTTGAAGAAACCTCTCCTGAAAGCTCAAAGAAGAAACTTGCCAATTGGTGGGTTTTAAAGGTGTGAACGGAAAATGAAGGGTGTGACTCTCCTGAAGGGCTGTCACTTTGCCTAAGGGTTGTAACCTTTATGAAAGGTTGTGTCGTTTATAAAGGGTTGTGACCTTTCTGGAAGGTTGTCTTCTTTCCTAAGAATTGTGACATTTACCCTTTGGTGGCTATAAGTAGAGAGGTTGTCTCTCATTTTTCAGCATTGAATTCTTTCTTATTTTGCATACATTTCTTAGAAAAAAAATCGATCGATCGTGTGTGTGTCTGTGATTCGTTATTGTCATTTGAGTTCGCTGAAATTATTTAAGTTTGAGGTACCGCTACTTCATTAGTGGTTAATCCGTTTTATCTTAGGAGGAATTAATCTGCAACCTCGGGTACTTGAGGGGATTAAATTTCTTAAGGACACACAGTGGATTCTTTGGACTCGGATAGTTCTTTGTATTTTTCTTTTATTTTTTATTATTTTTCTGGTTTTCTAATCTGAATAAAAGAGATAACACCAATAATAAAATTTTGAAGGCAAAGAAGAGTAAAAATTTTAAGCGTACTAATTCCAATTCTAAGTCTAATGAATGTTATCATTGTCATAACATTGGTCACTGTACACGTGATTGTAAAATTCATAAAGCTGAAAAGAAGAAAGAAAAGGCAAATAACAATACAAAAAATGAACTTGTGGCTATGGTCAGAGAAGCATTTGTAGCGGGAGATCAAGTGGGATGGCGGATAAACACTGGTGCAACTCGTCATATATCAGGTAATCAAAATTCTTTCACGACCTATTAATTAATGGGGGGCGACAAAGTTTTGCATATGGGAAACTCATCCTATGCTAAGGTTGTGGGAAAAGGAACTGTTGAATTGAAATTCACTTGCGGAAAAATGGTTACATTGATAGGCGTATTGCATGTTCCTGATATTCGGAAGAACTTGTTGTCACGTACTCTTCATTCGAAACATGGTTTTTAAATGACTTTTGATGCAGATAAATTTATTTTGTCTAAACAAGGCATGTTTGTTGGAAAAGGTTATGCTACAAATGGCATGTTCAAACTCAATATTGAAAATGATACTACTTCTGCTTATGTTGTGGAGTCTTTATATTTATGGCATGAACGTCTTGGCCATGTGAATTTTAGATCCATTCAACTTATGGTGAAAAATGGATTAATTAAAGACTGTGAAAAGGATCATGTTGCTAAGTGTATTACTTGTATTAAATGTTAAATAACAAAGAAGCCTTTTAAGTCTGTTAAAAGGGTATCCACACTTTTGGAGTTAATCCACACTGATATTTTTGAGATGGATAACATATCATGTCATGGAAAGAGATATTTTATCACTTTCATTGACGGTTACTCAAGGTATACATATTTCTTTCCATTAAAAATAAAAGATGAGGCATTTGAAACTTCTAAAACATATAAAGCAGTAGTTAAAAATAAATTGAGTTTCCAGATTAAATCGATTAGATCTAACAGAGGTGGAGAATATTTTAAATCATATTTTATATTATTTTTTTAAAAAAAGAAGGCATTGAGAAACAATTGACTATGTCTTGTACACCACAATAAAATGGTGAAGCATAAAGAAAAAATAGAACCTTCATTAAAATGGTTATCTCTATACTTCATCGATCAGGTATCACTGAAAATTTGTGGACTAAAGACTTATTTTCTGCATGTCATATTTTTAATTGAATTCCTTTCGAGAAACATGATTGATATCCATATGAACTTTGGAACAATCGAAAGCCAAATATAAAGTATTTTAAAGTATGAGATTGTTTGGCTCATGTTAGATTACCAGATCAAAATTTGACTAAGATTAGCTATAGAGGAGTAGATTGTGTATTTATTAGTAGTCACAAACCAGTAAGCCTTATAGATTTTTTAATCTTGAGACTCCAAGTCCTTACACAATTATTGAATCGTTGCATGCTAAATTTTTTGAGCATATATTTCCTAAGAAAAAAAATCTTTGGAACAAAATACAATATCTTATATATCTACTCTTACAATAAAAATAGTTAAACCTTTGGAAGAAATTCAAACAAGACGTAGTGCCAGATCAGCCAAACCAAGAGACTTTGGATCAAATTTTCAAGTCTATTTAGTTGACAAGGATCCTAAAAGTTATGTTGAAGCAATGACTTCACGTGATACTCCTTTCTAGAGTGAAGCTATTGATGATGAAATGCACTCTATTATGTCAAATAATACATGAACTTTATGAGACCTCCCTCCTGGATATAAATCTATTGGTTGTAGATGGATCTTTAAAATGAAATTTAAATTTGATGGTACCTTAGATAAGTACAAAGCTCGCTTGGTAGAAAAAGGTTCTACTCAATTGAAAGATATTGATTATTTTTATACCTTTGCAGTTGTAGCTCGAATGACTTCTATTCAACTCTTGATTGCTTAAGACAAAATTCATAGTCCAGTAATAAATCAAATGGATGTGAAGACTGCATGTCTGAATGGAGATATAGATGAACAAGTTAACATGAAACAACCAGAAAGATTTGTCGTTCCTGGTCAAGAACACCAAGTTTGTAAGTTTCTTCAATCTCGTTATGGATTAAAACAAGATCCAAATAATGTAATGAGAAATTTAGAAGAGTAATAATTTCTAATGGCTACTCAATCAATGGTGGTGATATTTACATATTTATCAAATTTAAAGAAAATCCTGGTGTTATAATATGTCTTTTGTAGATGATATGTTGATCTTTGGAACTGATATTGAAAAAGTCAAACAAAAAAATCTTTTCTATTTTCTCAATTTGAAATGAAAGATCTTGGACAAGTTGATGTAATTTTGGGCATTAAAATCATGAGATCAGTGAATGGCTTAATTCTTACTCAATCAAGTTATATTGAGAAAGTTCTAAAGAGGTTTGGTCACTTTGATGACAAACCTGCTCCTACACCATTTAATCAAAGCATCAAACTAATGCGGAACTCTAGTGATGTTCTCGATCAGCTGACATATTCTCAGATTGTTGGGAGTCTTATGTATGTCATGCGATAAACCAGGCCAGATATTGGTTACGCAGAACTTTGAGCAAGTTTATTTGTAATCCTCGAGTTGAACATTGG
Organism: Solanum sitiens; assembly: GCA_016801875.1. Taxonomy (NCBI): domain Eukaryota; kingdom Viridiplantae; phylum Streptophyta; class Magnoliopsida; order Solanales; family Solanaceae; genus Solanum; species Solanum sitiens. Next base: position 782,683 of record JABWTJ010000296.1, read on the forward strand.
AATGCCTTAATTCGTGTCTTAGGATACCTGAAGGGTACAATTAATGTTGGCCTACATTATTCTACATTTCTAGCTGTTCTTGAAGGTTATACGATACTACTTGGAATTCTGATCCTAATGACTCTAAATCGATTATTGCTTGGATTTTCACTTTGGCTTGAGCATCGATCTGTTGGAAATCAAAGAAGAAGACATGTATTACTCACTCAACCATGGAGTTCGAATTTATAACTATGTCTTCTGCTTCTGCTGGAGAGGAAGTTGATTGGTTACGATCTATGTTGATAGATATTCCTTTGTGGAGTAAGTCAGTACCACCTTTAACTATCTATTATGATAATCAAGCTGCTATATTTCGGGCTTCAAGTGATTGCTACTGTGAACACCTAATTTTTGACGTGTTTATTTTACTCCTATAATATATAGTAATATATATATATATATATATTTGTACTTTTGAATTGTTTGTCTTTCTATGTATTTTTTTTGGCCCAAATGACCCAATTTTGTTTGAATTGGGTTGATTTAGATCAATTATAACGGCCCAATTGATTTTGATCCGGTCCAATAGAAATGGTCAAGATTGAATCTCAACCATTCATGATATTTTGATCCAAAGGCTATTATTGGACCCAAAAAAAATACAAAACTCCAAAAATTAACATTTTTTATTTAGAGTTTTATTTTTCTTCTTCCCTTTGCTCCCATGCCGCCGGCCGGCCACCCCCATCGCCGCCACTGTCGCCGCCGGCCACCACCTTTTTGGCCGGAAAAATCCTCAAAAATTTATCATCTCTTCCTTTCACCCTCCTCTACACAAATCCATAAACCTTTCATCCATATCTATAGCCAAACTACGTAGATCTAAGGAAAACCAATTATGAATCTTCACTTTTTTCCTTAGATTTATGAAGTTCCGGTCATCCCCATCCCAAACCCTTTACATAAATGTGTAGATCTCTTAAAGGGATATCATTTGATATATATTTTAAGTACAAAATTCGTCAAAAAAATTTTTGGCAACCTTCATTTACCCAGAATTTATGTCAATCTCTCCCCTCCCCCCTCTCAATCTCTATCCAAATCCGTCCTTATCATTTTCATTTGACCATATATGTCGTTTGATGTCGGATTTTGTATTGTTTTGTTAATGTTCTTTAAGTTTTTCATGTTGATGTTGTTGATTGAAGTATTATTATTTTATTTTTATTTTTATTTTTTAATTAATTCGTTTTGATGTTTATTTTTATGATGTTGTTGCTTGAAGTATTATTATTTTATTTTTATTTTTATTTTTTAATTAATTCATTTTTATGTTTATTTTTATTTTTATTTTTTTCTGCCTTATTTTGTTGTGTTGATCTTCAAAATAGTTTAGATGTTTAGATTTTGTGTTAGTGGGTCAATTTGTTTTGGGTCTTGATAAAATTGGTAAACATTTTGAGCCTATTTTAGAATTTTTCAGATGGTTCATTAGCTATTATTCAATCAATGAATAAAATAAATGGGTCATCTAAATGACATTTGGGCCTATTATTTTCTGATGACTCATATAACTATTATTCAATCAATGAATAAAAGAAATGGGTCATCAAAATAACATTTGGGACTATTATTTTCTGATGACCCATATAACTATTATTCAATTAATGAATAAAGTAAATGGGTCATCTAAAAAGGCAAACGAGTCATTTAATTAATTTGAAATAAAAAAAAAAGAGGAATATTTCATTTGCCATCTTGGGTGGCATCTTTGGAAAACAAAGAGTCCATGCATGCATTGACTCTTATGTTTTCAAGAAGGGTTGGGGGTTTTATGTTGAACACCTAGTTAAACCCCCTTCTTTTTTCATTTCAAGGACAGAAAAAAAAAGATAGAGAGAAAAAAAGAAAGAAAACAGATTGCAAGAAGAAAAAAAAACATGAAAATTCTTCTTCCTAAAAAATATTTCATATTTGGTGGTCTTTGGAATTCAAATAAGTTGCTTCCACATTTTGCTTGTCATCAACTTTACGTATTCCCTTTACATTTCACATGTAATTTCAATTAAAATATTTTCTTTTATGTTTTGATAAAGTTGTTTGTATTAACTTTTTTTTTATTTTAGTTAAGTCTATTATGATTCTCATTTGATTATGTTTATTACTATGATATTTAGTTGTATTTTTTTTTATTTAGTTTAGTCTACGGTGATTCTTATAAGATTATTTAGTATTATGTATATTCATATTACTAATCGTGTTTAGTTTAAATTTTACCTCGTTGTTAGTAAGTAAACTCTTGTTTTCTGCCCAAAAAATGAAAAATGAAAAAAAAAAAATAACAATCACAATTTTTTAGGTTCTGGTCACTTTTCTTTTAAAAATGAAATAAAATAAAATGTAAAACTGGTCATTTTTACAAAAAAGATTAATATGGTTATTTTTGCAAAAAAAATGTAAATCTGGTTGTTTCTGCAACAAATGTAAATCTGGTTATTTTTGCAAAAAAAAATATAAATTTGGTTGTTTCTGCAAAAAAAATATAAATCTGGTTATTTCTGCAAAAATATAAATCTTGTTATTTCAGAAAAAATGTAAATCTGGTTATTTCTGCAAAAAATAAATAAAGAAAGAAAAAAAAATATGGTTTTTTTTGTGAAAATTCTCTTAAGTAAATATATCAAATGATTATTAAAATAAAAATATAAATTTGGCTAATTTGACTTAGTGGTCTAACAATTAGATAAAATTTGCTATTTTTGCAATCTTCTTTCAAATAAGTCAATGTGGTCATTTTGTATAAAATAATATTTTACTAAATTTGTTATTTCTGAAGTTTTGTCAATATATAAAAAAAGAAATTAAAAATAATACATCACTAGTTTCAAAAGGGTGTTTAATTATTATTTTGTAAAAAAACATTTCTTTTGTTGTTATTGTCTAGTAGTAAAACTTAATTAATTATTTGTTTTCTTTTGGAAAAAAAAAATATTAATCATCTTCTTGTCTTTATGTTGCAACATATTCATAATTCATTTTTATCGTTATTTTTTAAAAATAAATAAAATAAATTTTTTTGATTAATTAATTAGTAGTTTTTTTAAAAAAATAATAATAATTAAATACTATCATGTGTTCGGTTACGATCCTTGGTGTGTATTTTCTTTATTAAAAGAAGAGAGGGTCTTGTGTTCGATTACGCTCCTAGGCCAATCAAATTTTTCAAAAAAATAGTAACTAATGCAGATTTTTTTTTATCAATAAAATATTTTCCAGCCAAATATAAGTTAATAAAACGACCGTGCTAGAAACGCGGGACTCGAAGGGTGCCTCATACCTTCCTTCCGGTCAATAGAATTCCTTACCCAATCTCTGTTCTCGTAGACCAAAAAATAAAAGAGTTTTTTTTCTTTTTAAGTTTAAATTAGGAATTATCAGGTGACTTGGAACACCTAAAAAACTCAAATCCAAGTGGCGACTCTAGAATTAAAAAAACGGAAGAGGTGTGACAGATCTGGCGACTCCGCTGGGGACTTCTTTTAGAATTCGAGCATTGTACATTAACTATTTTTGGCTATTTTGTTTATTTGGATAAATTTTATGTTTGAATGCTAATTGTCTAATTTCACTAATTCATTATTTTGATATTGTATTGTATATAAGTTGTCTTTCTCTTGCACACCCTCTTAGTCTCTGGAATTTTGTAATACACTGTGTGTGCGGATACGCTCCACAGGACTTCTGTCTAGGATGAGTCAGTGTGTGGTTACGCTTCTGATTCTAGGTTGTCACACATGTTAGGCGAGGTTGGACCACCAGTTAATCCGAAATAGCTCTGCTACCGGTACGCTGACCCACCCCGGCTCGAGTTATCGGCTCGAGTAAAACCAGTCTAGACACCTTCCATATAAATGTTAAATATATGAAAACTATCCCGGTTAGACTAAATTTATTTGCATAATGTGCATTTAACGTAGCAAAATCTAAGATATGTACTCATTCTAGACCAAAATATTCATTTTATGTATTATGTGAAAATAATTGGTTCAGAAGGCCTTGACATTGTTGACCAGCTTCAAAATAGCTTTGTAAGTTTTAATTTTTTTTAAAAAAAGAGGTCAAAATAAAAGGGATAGTCTTCGCAGGGCAAGTTTTTTCTCTTATGAACTACGCACACCTGATTCTTACTAAAACAAAATACGTAGGCATCCCTTCTCGGGTTCGGTGTTTGTAAAAATGGGTGTTTTATCTTTCTTTTTTTTCAAAACCATTTTTTTTACTCTTTTTTCCTCCCTCGGTTAGAGTTTGTCATAAAACTTTTATTGGATTCTATTTAAAGGTACAAATGACACAATCGACCAAAGGACAAGGTTCAAAAAGGCCTAAAAGCGAAGGAATTCCAGAGTTCATGATCGTTGATACCATAACCAAAGATTTATGGCAATGGTGGACAGACATGGGGAGTCATGATCAAAAGAGAGTACAGGAACACTTGGGCATCTAGTGCATCTAATGAGATTGACCCTAGAAGGGATGTAATCGAGACATTGATTCCTTTTTGGGATCCCAAAAATAATGTATTTCGTTTTTCTGACTTTGAAATGACATTAACTTTGGAAGAAATTGTCGGCTTCATGGTGAAGGGGTATAGTGTTCGAGGTGCTGATCTACGCAATAAAATACCCATAATTATGAAACATGTTGATGCCAAAAAGTTCCTGGAACTCCTCAAGATTAATCAAATAGAGAAAGAGAGTTTGAAAAATAGGTGGGTCTCATTGGACTTTCTATACCAGAGGTACGGCCAAAGGGATGGATTCAAGAACTATCGAAACTAGCTGAGCAACCAAGGGGGTGAAGAGGCTTGGAAGGCAAATGGATGCTTTGCCTTCATGGTTGCATTTTTGGGGCTCGTTGTATTCCCCAAATGGGACAAGCATATTAACATTCCTCTGGCTGGTGGTGAAGGCATTGACCACAATGAGAACTCCAACTACTATTCTTGTTATCCTGGCAGATATGTTTCGTGCATTGACTAAATGCTTAAGTGGGGAAATGTACTTTGAAGGCTGTAATATTTTGCTCCAAATATGGTTTTTGGAGCACCTTTATCACCATGATCATGCACCTAGGTTTACTCCAGATTGGTGTAATTACGTTTTCTCCCATAAGAAAAGGGAAGCCAAAATTGATTTTCCAAAAGGAATCATATATGTGAAGAAAAACTTTCGATGATCACATCTGATGAATCGTGTGGAATTATTACTGGTTCCCATCTAAGAATATCATTTGAATGCCTAGTGGTATCTAATTTCTTGTGTTGATTTTTCTTAGAGGTGTTCAACTATATGCCCCACTTTGGGTTATGCGTCAAATAGCAAGAGTTCAAGAAATCCGACCCAATGATGATATGAGTAGGTTTGCGTATGACACTCCACCAGGTTTTGCCTTTAATAGCGAAGATTTTATGATGATTTGGTACGGGAGTATAATTTTTGAGATAAGTGAAATGGTTGTGGAGCAAGATAAAGGAAAGGTGGTTCCCGGGTACCTATGTGGTTTCGTGATCCAATGACATTTGGTGAACTCCCGAAGGATCCAGCAGAAAAAGAAGAGATCAACACATTATAAGACACTTGGAAAAAGAGTTGGAGAAGGCCAAAGCAACCATTGCCCGGCAAGAAGTTCAGGTCTAAAGAGGAAGAAATCACAAGTTAGAGTTGCAAGATATGGAAGGATAATTGAAGCATGCAGAGGGGAGATTAGCCCGGCTGGAGGAAGAATTGGATTGTAGAATCCACTTGGCATGACAAATAAAAAAGGAACAGAGTTTTGAGATATCTCGATTGAAGAGGGACTTAGTGGCATCCGAAGAGGTTGTGCACTATCAAAAGGAGAACTTAAGTGGCAGAAGGAGAAATTCGAGAAAGAAAGGTCGTGTTGGATGCATCAGTTAGAAGAATGTAAGAGAAAAATCAGCCATTGTGTTGATATCGAAGAGGGGCAAATACAAATGATCATTGAGAGAGAAACACTTCGCCATCAACTTGAAGCAGCAGAAGGGCGAGAGGCCCTCTTGAGGAACAATCTTGGTGATCATCAGGCTTGGTTAAATGACTATCATCAAAACATGGGAAGGGCTAGGCGTAAAGTTCATCAACTGTCAGAACAGACTTACTATGTTATTAAAACTCAGCTCCGTATGAATGATCAAGAAGTGGCTGAGCAAGCACGGACCATTGTTCCCCATCTGCCGAAGGTGTTGCTGAATTTGTATGAGACCTTGGGAGGAAAAAGAAAGCCCCAAGAAAGTGACGAAGATCGAAGAGAAGTTTAGTTGTTGTTTTTTTGTTCGTTTCATTTTGTTTTATTGAAAGACTTGGTGTTTGAGTTTAAAATTTTGTGTTCAAGGATATTATGTTGATCCGGGTTGTGTTTAAACCCATTGTTTTTGTCGTTTTGCTTGATGTTTTTGGCGAATGAATGAAAGGGTTTTCTTTCTTGCTATTCCAAATTAATCTTGTTGAGTTGTCTAAATTTCTGAACTACATAATGATCTGATTCATGCGGTGACATGATACATAGGCCACCTCCAAAGGGTTCGATCAGAACTTTTTTCAATTTTTTTTTCTTTTAAAAAAAAGAAAAAGAAAAGAAAGACGATAAGCGAAGCAAAGCTGGGATGAGACAATGACCTTCTGAATTCATGTTACTCTGTTATTAACAAATGTGTGATTGATTTGTAAATTGTCTAACCCCTAACAAGTTTGTTCATTTCACTTTACTTTAGTTAGCTTCGGTGGTTGGTTTGTGGTAAACTGGCAGAACACCCGTACTTTACTAGGTCTAAGGTAAGAGCGTTAATGACAACCAATACTGAAACTGTGGTGAACCCAGTGGATACTTCATGATTCAACGACAAGAGAGATAACCACTGTTGAAGAAAATCGGACCTTGAGACATATTATGGCATAGTTGTGGAAAGCCTGGGCCAATGGACAAGAACCACCAACGTCTATTCCTGGTTTTCCTGAGATCACTAGTATCCGATATTCATCTTCTCAGGTCCCAATATCAGACCCGTTCTTCCCTCCAGGGTATGGTCCATTTGATAATTGTGTGGTCGGACCATCAACAACACGCCCTCAAGGCATGCCATTCAGGAATAATCCCATTGTCACAAAAGTTGCACCGGTCTATACTCTCCCACAACCAACTGTGACGCAGATAAAATCTCAAGAGGGACAATTTACCACTCACCTAGAGCAGTATTATACTCCTGGATAGCATTTGGGGGCCCTAACTTTTTACAATTCGGCTCTCTTATTGATGTTGAGAGGCCCACTCCAAGCTCAGAGCAAGAAGAAATGTTGAAAAATTTGAAAAGCATCGAGCAACACATGATGAGCATGCAAGGGTTAGGAGGGCACAAAAGTGTCGCATTCAAAGACTTGTGCATGTTCCCAAATGTCCACCTGCCACTTGGTTCAAAACCCCTATGTTTGATAAGTATGATGGGCACAGTGATCCCATAGCCCACCTTAAGAGATACTGCAATCAACTTCAGGGTGCAGGGGGTAAAAAAGAATTGCTCATGGCGTATTTTGGTGAGAGCCTGACTGGTGTTGCCACAAAATGGTTTATAGACCAAGAGATCTCCCACTAGCACATATGGGATGATATGGCTCAAGCTTTTGTTAGTCAATTTTAGTACAATGTCGACATTATGCCAGATCGCAATACACTCTCCAATACGAGAAAGAAGCCAAGTGGAAGCTTCAGAGAATATGCTATCAAATGGAGGGAAAAAGAAGCCCGAGTCAAGCCCCCATTAAATGAGCAAGAATTGGTTGATATTTTCATAGAGACTCAAGATCCTGACTACTTCCACCACCTCACAGCCGCAATGGGAAGATTGTTTCACACAGCAATCAAAATTGAGAAAATGGTCGAAAGTGGTCTCAAAACAGGAAGGATCGTGAGCCAGGCAGCAATCAAAGCTACCACACAGGCCATTCAAGGTGGTTCAGCAAGTTTTGGAAATCGTAAAAGGAAAGAGTAAGTTATTTCGCTGGCATCAGGGTCAAGGGAAGCTTAGAGGAATTCTGATTGTCCTTACCCACCAGTTCAGGGACAACCTAGCTATCCTCAGCATTACTACCCTTATGCCCCTCAATATCCAGTATCTCCATCTCCGTACACGGTCTTAAATTCTCAGTCATGTGTTCATCCTCCCAATCGCCTTCATTTTCGGGCTCCATCTCAAGGAAACCTTCTCCCGCAACGACCGCCCTATCAGGTCCCGTACAACTCTCCTCTTATGCAAAATTATGCTCAAAAGCAAGCACAGAAAAGGAAATTCACTCCATTGGGAGAGTCGTACTCCAACTTGTTTCAAAAGTTAAGAAACATAGGAGCGATTGAGTGTATCCCACCACATCATCTTAATCCAAAAGCTCCAGGTTTCCAAGCCAATGAAAGATGTGAGTACCATTCAGGGGCCCCAAGACACAACACTAATAATTGTTGGACCTTGAAGGTAGCGATAGAGAAGCTAATCGATCATGGAGTTGTCGTTGTGACAGATGATCAAAACACTCCCAATGTGACCAATAACCCACTTCCATCTCAAAACAACTTAGTGGGTATGGTTTGTGATGATCAAGAGTAAAAAATCCTCGGCAAAATATGAAAGTTGTGTAGGAAGATCGGATAAGAAGACAAGTCGATGAAGAGTTCAGAACCAGATGCATCTCTGAGTGTGGAAGGTGTCAATCTTGACACCAAAGTCTTGTGCTTCCTGGGGGTTTGAAGGGGATTGAAGTTCGAGCGGCTATGCCAAAGTTGTATGTATCAAAAGGATTTTCATTAACACAACAGGACCAAAGTTGCTTGACCAAGTTGAAAGTACATATCTTTGTTAAGACCGTCTAACACCTTCTGGTAACTGATCCAAAAGTTGTCCCTTGGAACTATAACAAAATCGCGGTGGTTTATTGAGGAAAGAAGATTGTCGAAGAAGTTGATGAAGCGGGAGGTTTGACGCGTTCCGGAAGATGTTATTCTCCAGAAGAATTAAGAAAAGGGAAGATGACTCAAAATATCCAAGTACCACTAAAGAAAGCAATTACTGAGGAAGAAGATGAAGAATTTCTAAAAAAGCTTAAGGTTCCAGATTACTCTGTTGTGGAACAATTGAAGAAGACCCATGCACAGATTTCACTGTTGTCTCTACTTTTGCACTCAGAAGAACATCGTCATGTGTTGAATAAGGTTTTGAATGAAGCACATGTGCCGAAAGAGACCACAATAAATCAGTTGGAGAAAATGGCCAAGCACGTCTTCGAGTCAAATACCATCACTTTCACTAATGATGAGTTGCCCAAGGAGGGAGCTAGACACAACAGAGCTTTGCTTATTACAGTGAAATGTGAAGGTTACTATGTAAAGAGGGTCATGATAGATAGAGGATCAGGGGTAGACATATGTCTTTTTTCTACGCTGCAAATCTTGAAAGTTAACCTTAATAGGATTCGTTCCAGTAATGTATTTGTGCGAGCTTATGACGGCTCAAGGAGGGATACCATTGGTGAAATCAAGTTAAACATGACAATTGGGCCAGTGGACTTTATTATTGTGTTCCAAGTAATGTATATGGAAACATCTTATAATTTTCTGCTAGGAAGGCCATGGATTCACATGGCTCGGGCCGTCCCATCAACTCTACATCAAGTTGTCAAGTTTGAATACAACTATTAGAAAATCATTGTTCATGGGGAAGATGATTCACCTATTTATAGAGATCCATCCATCCCATACGTTGAGGCAAAAGAAGGATGTGATTCCGTTGTTTACCAGTCTTTTGAGGTCTTATCAGTCGATCGCTTTAAAGAAGGAGAACCTATCATCCAATCATGTCTATCTTCTTCCACTTCAATGGTAGCAACAACAATGATCAAATATGGTTATCAACCCGGTAAAGGTTTGGGAGTATGTTCATAATGAATCGTGATTCCCATTACTCTCATAGGAAACCGGGGTACCTCTGGCCTCGGATACAAACAAAGCCAGAGATATGGAGATAAGGCTAAGAACCACAAAAGGATTGATTGGGCATTGCCACAATCGATTCCCCATATTTCTCATTCTTTTATCAAACCTCAGGGTCCAGAAATGAAAGCTTCATTCACTCTTGAAGACATTGAAGAAGTTATTGAGGATCTCAGTCAGTTGTTTTGTGAAGTAAATATGGTCCAAGTTGGTGAAGGTACAAGTCATGCCGATGTGCAGCTCGTGGGATCAGGTGTTGAGCTAAGCAATTGGGAAGCCACTTCTTTCCCTATAAGGAAGGAGTCGTGGTAGTTTGTTTTGCTACTCTTTTGTATTTTGTTATTATCAGGGTTGTGATCCGAATGTTTCAAAGTATTTTGTATTAGTGTCAATCCTTCTGTCCCTTTTTTGATTTTAATGAAATGAAATTCAAGTTTCATAGTAAATTTTGTCTTTTTCCCTCCCTTAATTCTTATTCTCTATTTTTCAGTTCTTTAGATGTCGGCTTTGATAACATGAAATGCATGTCGAATTCACTTCCAGATTTCAAAGAGTTGTTTATTCTTGAATCACCAAGTCAAGAGGTTGAATATGATGAAGAAGAGGCTTTTAGGGAAATTAATAGGGAACTGAAACAACTTGAGCACAAACCTAAGTCTAATCTTAGTAAAACTAAGATAATCAATTTGGGAAGTACTGAGGATGTTAACGAAATAAAAATAAGTCTGCATATCAATCAGAAAATTAGAGAGGCCATAATACAACTTTTGTTTGAATACAAAGATGTGTTTGCTTGGTCTTATGATGACATGCCAGATTTTAGTGTTGATTTAGTGGTTCATAAGTTACCCACTTATCATGATTTTCCACCCGTCTAACAGAAAAGAAGGAAACTCAAACCGGACGTGAGTAAAAAAATCAAGGAAGAAATCATGAAACAACTGAATGCAAATGTGATCCAAGCTATTCGTTACACTACTTTGTTGGCAAATGTTGTTCCTGTGCCGAAAAAGGATGGAAAAACAAGATTTTGTGTTGACTATCAGGATTTGAACAAGGCTAGTCCAAAAGACAACTTTCCATTGCCAAATATCCACATCTTAGTTGATAACTGTGCAAAACACGAGATTCAATCTTTTGTGGACTGTTATGCGGGGTATCATCAAATCTTGATGGATGAAGAGAACGCTGATAAAAACTGCTTTCACCACTCCATGGGGGACTTATTGCTACAGAGTCATGCCATTTGGTCTTAAAAATGCTGGGGCGACTTACATGAGGGCTATGACTACTATGTTCTATGATATGATGCATAAATAAATTGAAGTATACGTCGACGACGTAATCATCAAGTCTAAAACACAAGTTGATCATGTGCAAGATCTGAGAAAATTCTTGGAAAGAGTGTGAAGATATGACCTCAAGCTTAATCCAGCAAAATGTGCATTCGGAGTTCCATCTGGAAAAATTCAGTGTTTTATTGTCAGCCATAGGGGAATTGAATTGGATCCTTCCAAAATAAAATCCATTCGAGATTTGCCACCCCTGAAAAATAAGACCGAAGTCATAAGTCTACTTGCGAGGTTGAACTACATCAGCAGGTTTATTGCTCAACTCATAACCACCTGTAAGACCATTTTAAAACTTCTGAAGAAGGATGCTGCTGTCAGATGGACAAAAGATTGTCAACGAGCTTTTGAAAAAATCAAGGAGTATTTGTCCAACCCTCCCGTGTTGGTTCTGCCTGAACCTGATAGGCCTCTCTTTCTATATCTTTCAGTAATAGATAATTCCTTTGGGTGTGTTCTCGGTTAATATGATGCCGTAGGCAGAAAGGAGCAGGTTATCTACTACTTGAGCAAGAAATTCACTAGTTATGAGGTCAAGTACACCCTCTTGGAAAGGACATGTTGTGCCCTAACTTGGGTAGCTCAAAAGTTAAGGAATTAACTTTTGTCTTACACAACTTACCTCATATCTAGGATGGATCCTTTGAAGTACATCTTTCAAAAGCCAATGCCAACTGGCAGACTCGCAAAATGGCAAATTTTGCTCACTGAATTTGACATTATATATGTCACTCGCACTGCAATGAAAGCCCAAGCTTTGGCAGACCACTTAGTAGAGAATCCAGTCGATGGTGACTACGAACCATTGGATACATATTTTCTAGATGAAGAGATTGACTCAATTGAGGAAGTAAGTTCAGATGAAAATCATGCCTGGCATAATTGTACTTTGATGGAGCAATCAACGCAAAAGGCACAGGGATTGGGGTAATTCTAATATCGCCCACAGGGAAACATTACCCTGGAACAGCTCAACTTCGTTTCTTTTGTACAAATAACACGACTGAGTATGAAGCTTTCATCATGGGTCTAAATATGGCAATAAATTTGGGTGTGCAAGAATTGATTGTGTTGGGAGATTCTGATTTGCTTATTCGACAAGCTCATGGCGAATGGAAAACTCGAGACCTCAAGCTTCTTCCATACATGCAATGTGTGGAAGATCTTAGCAAAAGGTTCAGGTCCATCTTGTTTAGATACATCCCCATGTTTCATAATGAGTTGGCCGATGCCTTGGCTACTTTGGCCTCAATGCTTCAATATCCTGGAAACACTTACATCACCCCATTGGAGATTCAAGTTCGGGACCAACATGGCTATTGTAATAAAGTGGAAGCAGAACCAGATGGTGAGCCATGGGACTCAGACATTAAGAATTTTTTGAAGACAGGGAGATGCCCCGAAGGTGCCAATGGAATCCAAAAAAGAACTATTAGACATCTGGCTAATGGTTTCCTTTTGAGCGGGGATGTTTTGTATAAACGAACTCCGGATCTAAACTTGTTGAGATGTGTGGACGCTGAAAAAGCTGAGAAGATCATGAATGAAGTGCACGCTGGGGTATGTGGACCACACATGAACGGATATGTCCTTGCAAAAAAGATACTCCGAGCGGGGTATTTTTGGCTTACCATGGAAAGGGATTGCTTTCGCTTTGTGAAAAAATGTCATCAATGTCAAATTCATGGTGATATCATTCATTCACCTCATTCAGAGTTGCACCCTATGACTGCTCCTTGGCCCTTTGTGGCATGGGGAATGGATTTCATCGGACCAATTGAGCCAAAAGCCTCTAATGGACATCGATTCATTTTGGTCGCAATTGATTACTTCACCAAATGGGTGGAGGCGATCACTTTCAAAGCAGTCACTAAGAAGGCGGTCGTGAAGTTTGTCCATTGAAACATCATTTGTCGATTTGGTATCTCAAAAGCTATCATCATAGATAATACTGCAAACCTCAATAGCAATCTGATGAAGGAGATATGTGAGCAGTTCAAAATTGTGCACCACAATTCTACTCCATACCGACCAAAATCCAACGGAGCTGTGGAGGCAGCCAATAAGAATATCAAAAATATTCTCAGAATGATGGTTCAAGGCACTAGACAATGGCATGAGAAGATGCCTTTTGCACTTTTGGGATATCGCACAACAGTGCGCACCTCGATTGATGCAACTCCTTATTTGCTGGTGTATGGAACTGAGGCTGTGATTCTAGTGGAAGTCGAAATTCCATCTCTTCGAATTATTGTCGAGGCTGAAATTGAAGATACGGAATGGGTCAAAACCCGACTAGAGTAGCTCGCATTAATAGATGAGAAACAATTGATGGTCGTCTATTTTGGTCAGCTTTATCAGCAAAGGATGGCTCGTGCATACAACAAAAAGGTGAACCCAAGACACTTTGAAGTAGGTCAACTAGGTCTTAAAGCGCATTCTCCCACACCAAGAAGAAGCCAAGGGAAAGTTTGCCCCAAATTGGCAAGATCCATATCTTATCAAGGAAGTATTGTCCAAAGGACCCTGCACCTTACTGATGTGGAAGGAAAAATCACAGGCATAATTGTTAATGCAGATTCAGTCAAAAATACTTCATCTAATGCGTTCTAAGGTACTGCGACAAGTTGGGGTTGAAAGAACAAAGGCACCTCTTCCAAAATAAAATTAAAAATAAAAATAAAAATCCTCTCATTGAAATTTTTGAACTACGTTTTACCTGATTCCGAAAGGATATGTAGGCAACTCTTTGGGGTTCGGTCATACCAAAAAAAAAAAGGAATAATCAATTTTTAAGTATTTATGGAAAACTAGGGCATTTTTTTATTAGAATAATGTCAGAATGTAATTTTGTTTATTCCAGCAACCGACATTTTCATCAACTCTAAGAATGATATTGATCATCAAAGGCAACACTGAAAAAAAAACTTATGAATGAAAACCCTTGGGGGCACCATAAGTAAAAAAAATGAAATGAGAGAGTCTTATCGGTGAAAACATTCATAGGCACCATAAGACGAAAAAAGAGAAGATCTTATCGGTGAAAATCCTGCGGGCACCTTAAGATAAAGGGAGAAAACATCATTGGAAGAAATCTGCAAAGATAACCATTTCTCGACACTTCTGCATCAAGGATACATAGATCAGTTTTATATTGATAATGATTCATATTTGAGAATTAGACAACTCAAACGTATCAGAGGTCAAGTCTAAAGTGCATGTCATGGTTCAATCAAAGTTGACATATGCCTCCAGATAAGTTATGTTACTCATTTTTCTTTAAAAAGGAATGTCCTTTCTTAAGTTTATAGTCTTCTTGATCCAATCTTTCATACTCTTAAGTCTTATATTTTTCTAGTCTTTTCGACATAATCTCTTGACAAAATAAGGTAAAGGATTGCAAAGCTTACTACGGGTTCCCAAAAGTAAAGCTGAGTATCTGAGTTGACATGCCATTGAGCAAGGACTAAAAACACCTCAGATCTTCACTGAAAATTCGTGAAGAAACACGATATAGTCTCTTAAGTCATCATTCTTTGGGACATTAGTCGCACCATGATATTTGGTAGTACCGAAAGATCAAGGCCCCTGAATTGACAAAGAGGAAGCTTCAAAGGTTGTTAAACCAAGGATTTGGAGTAGAGTTGGAGAAATTGGTCGGGAGGATGATCAAGTCGTTGGAGCATCAAGGCCACAAACCAACCACCGCTTTAAACTAACGATTTTCTCTTTCATTTACTCAACACAGGAGAAAAGGAGAATGCAGGATTACAAGCCAAAAAGGAAACATCACAAAAAGGAAGTTTTCCAAAGTCTTCACATGTTTGGCATTTCATCTCATGCTACTCGCGTTCTTGCCTCTGCGAGAGCTCCGTGCAATACGCACCAGTCTGAATTCCGTGCAATACGCACCAATCTGAATTTCGTGCAATACGCACACGTCCTTTATTCATGGGCAATACGCACCATTATTTTTTCATGTTAAATACGCACCAGTCCGAATTCCGTACAAATATGCACCAATCTTAATTGATGTGCAATATTCACCCGTCCTTATTCACATGCAATACGCATCAATCCTCTATTCATGGGCAATACGCACCATATGCATATCCTGGGCAATACACATCACTATTTATGGGTTATACACACCATATGCACATTTGGGTGATACACCCAATCTTAGGATAATCCAGAAAGACAATACGTCTTATTTGAAACTCTTAGGGCAATACGCTCATTCTTCATTTTCTTTCCAGGGCTATACATCCTAGTTTAAGATTCTCATATTTTCCTCTTCCCTAAAGAAAGACATCCTTTTGGATTGTTCAATAAATACAAAAAATACAAACTAAATCTCATAGTAATAAACATAATCACATGAGAATCATAATAGACTTAACTAAAATAAAAAAAATTTAATACAAACAACTTTATCAAAACATAAAAGAAAATATTTTAATTCAAATTACATGTGAAATGTAAAGGGAATACCTACAGTTGATGACAAGCAAAATGTGGAAGCAAACTTGTTTGAATTCTAAAGACCACCAAAGATAAAATATTTTTTAGGAAGAAGAAATTTCTTATGTTTTTTTTTCTTCTTGCAATTTGTGTTCTTTCTTTTTTTTCTCTCTATCTTTTTTCTGTCCTTGAAATGAAAAAAAAAAAGGGGGGGGGGGGGTTTAAATAGGTGTTCAGCATTAAACCCCCAACTCTTCTTGAAAACTTAAGAGCCAATGCATGCATTGGACTCTTTGTTTTTCCAAGATGCCACCCAAGATGACAAATGAAATATTCCTCTCTTTTTTATTTCAAAATAATTAAATGACTCTTTTGCCTTTTTAGATGACCCATTTACTTTATTCATTAATTGAATAATAGTTATATGGGTCATCAGAAAATAATAGGCCCAAATGTTATTTTGATGACCCATTTCTTTTATTCATTGATTGAATAATAGTTATATGGGTCATCAGAAAATAATAGGCCCAAATGTCATTTAGATGACCCATTTCTTTTATTCATTAATTGAATAATAGCTAATGGGCCATCTAAAAAATTCTAAAATAGGCCCAAAATGTTGACCCATTTCATCAAGATCCAAAACAAATTGACCCACTAACACAAAATCTAAACATCTAAACTATTTTGAAGATCAAACACAATAAAATAAGGCAGAAAAAAATAAAATAAAATAAACGTAAAAACAAAATTAATTAAAAATAAAAATAAAATAATAATACTTCAAGCAACAACATAAACATGATAAACTTAAAGAACATTAACAAAACAATACAAAATCCGACATCAAACGATTTATATGGTCAAACAAAAATGATAAGGACGGATTTGGATACAGATTGAGAGGGGCAGGGGGAGATTGACATAAATTCTGGATAAATGAAGGTCGCTGGAATTTCTTTTGATGAATTATGGACTTAAAATTTATATCAAATGATAGTCCTTGAAGAGCTCTACACATTTATGTAAAGGTTTTGGGATGGGGATGACAGGAACTTCATAAATCTAAGGAAAAAAGTGAAGATTCATAATTGGTTTTCCTTAGATCTACGTAGTTTGGCTATAGATATGGATGAAAGGTTTGTGGATTTGTGTAGAGGAGGGTGAAAGGAAGAGATGGTAAATTTTTGAGGATTTTTTCGGTCAATAATGGCGGCGGTGGCCTGCCGGCGGCATGGGAGCAAAGGGAAGAAGAAAAAAAAATCTAAATAAAAAAATGTTAATTTTTGGAGTTTTGGGTTTCTGTTTGGGTCCAATAATAGCCATTGGATCAAAATATCATGAATGGTTGAGATTCAATCTTGATCGTTTCTATTGCATTGGATCAAAATCAATTGAGTCATCAATCCAATTCAAACAAAATTGGGTCATTTGGGCAAAAAAAAAAATAGAAAGACAAATAAATCAAAAATACAAATAAATATATATATATATATATATATAAAACATTAGTATATAATATAGGAGTAAAATAAACACGCCAAAAATTAGGTGTTCACAGCATGCCCCTCTTTGCTTGGAAACATGAAGAGTTTTCAAGCAAAGAATGTGAACGAAGTCGCTAATTTTTTACTGTTTCTAACTCCGATGAAGCTATTTTGAAAAAGATGATCGAACCTTACTTTAAAGGTTGCCTACATATCCTTGATTAAAAGGAAATCGGGTCAGTATAGTTCGAGAAACTTTGATAGCCGAACTATCAGAAACTGTGGTTAAAAGATTGCTTCATATTGCTTGTCATCATCTACTGCCTATAGTTACAAAGAAAAAAGCTAGAGAACTATCTCTCTCTACATTATAAATGTTGCATGATCCCCAATGGGTGTGTCTTCTTAAGATCTTGTTTTGATCTATGACTTGCTCCGTGCACTATCTTTGAGATTGATCTTCTTGCTCTCTTGGAGGCTTGTGGATCATTCTCAAGTGTTTTAACTTGAGTTAGCCGCTGAAACTCAAAATTCAAGATCACAAAGTTTTGTCTATAGTGATTCTTATAAGATTGTTTATTATTATGTATATTTATATTACTAATCGTGTTTAGTTTAAATTTTACGTCTTTATTAGTAAGTAGACTCTTGTTTTTTGCCCAAAAAATAAAAAATGAAAAAAAATAGCAATCACAATTTTTTAGGTTCTGGTCACTTTTCTTTTAAAAGCGAAATAAAATAAAATGTAAAACTGGTCATTTTTACAAAAAAAGATTAATCTGGTCATTTTTGCCAAAATAAATGTAAATCTGGTTATTTCTGCAACAAATGTAAATCTGGTTATTTCTGCAAAAAATGTAAATCTCGTTATTTCTGCAAAAAATACAAATCTGATTATTTTTGCAAAACTATAAATCTGATTATTTCAGCAAAGATGTAAATCTGGTTATTTCTGCAAAAAGTAAATAAAGAAAGAAAAAAATAAAGAAAAAAAATATATATGGAAATATGGTTTTTTTTTGAAAATTCTCTTAAATTGAAATAATTATTAAAATAAAAATACAAATTGGCTAAGTTGACTTAGTGATCTAAAAATTAGATAAAATTTGTTATTTTTGCAATTTTCTTTCAAATAAGTCAATGTGGTCATTTTGTATAAAATAAAATTTTACTAAATTTAATTTGTTATTTCTGAAATTTTGTCGATATAAAAAAAAAGAAATTAAAACTAGTATATCACTAGTTTTAAAATGGTGTTTAATTATTATTTTGGAAAAGAATTTTTTTTCTTTTGTTGTTATTGTCTAGTAGTAAAACTTAATTAATTATTTATTTATTTTTGGTAAAAAAAAATATAAATACTAACAAAAAAAATGTTAATCATCTTCTTGTCTTTATATTGCAACATATTCATAATTCATTTTTAATTCTTATTTTTTAAATAAAATAAAATAAAAATTTTTTACTAATTAATTAGTAGTTTTTTTTTCTTTTTTTTTTATAAAAATAATTAAATACTATCATGTGTTCGGTTACAATCCTTGGTGTGTATTTTCTTTATTTAAAAAAAAAAGGGTCTAGTGTTCGGTTACGCTCCTAGGCCAATCAAATTTTTCAAAAAATAGTAACTAATGCATATTTTTATTTTATCAATAAAATATTTTCCAGCCAAATATAAGTTAATAAAGCGACCGTGCTAAAACCACGGGACTCGGAGGGTGCCTCATACCTTTCCTCCGGTCAATAGAATTCCTTGCCCAATCTCTGTTCTCGTAGACAAAAAATAAAAGTTTTTTTTCTTTTTAAGTTTAAATTAGGAATTATCAGGTGACTTAGAAGACCTAAAAAACTGAATTCCAAGTGGCGACTCTAGAAATAATAATAATAAAAATTTTAAAAAACCCGTGATATCCTCAAACAAATAAAAAAAACGGAAGAGGTGTGACAGCTACAAGGGCAAGTCGAGACAAGTTCGTCTCAAACATAATCATGTGAGGAGATTATTGGAGGAAGGCGTGATATCGCTTCAATATATGAAGTCCGGATTTAATTTAGTGGATCCTTTGTCTAAAGGGTTAGGCAAAGAGTTAGTGGTGGTAATTTGTAATGGGATAGGAATAAAGTCGTAAATTAATTGTACTTTATGGTAATCCTACCTAATGATGTAATCTTGGGTTCAAAGGGAAAACAAATAAAGTTACAATTGTGAAGCACATCAATAAAATTCCAATTTTCAAAATAAAATGAAATAAGCAGATGTGCATGATTGAGATTCTTTTCTCTTAATAAATTTATAATCGATCTCGGTTGGAGTTGGTTAGAAAACTCTTGATAAATTTTTTCAACTGAAGAGAAGGATGAGATTATATTCTCTTAATAAGTCTACAAATCGATTTCGAATGGAGTGTGTAGAAATACTCTTGATAGATTTACCAATATTTTGTTGTAAAGTAGGATGAAATTAATTTCTCTTAATGAAGTTCATAGACTATTTGGTCTGAGTATGCAAAGTTATTCTTGATGAATTCACCGCATTTAATTGCAAAGTAAAGGCTGCTTCAGTAAGATTTTAACAGGGAAATCTTAAAGCACTTGTAGCCTAAAAGGATTCGGACACATGGTTGTAAGGTGTCAAAGAATTTTCACCGGAACATAGTGATATGCGTGGAATATTTTTCTAAATTCATTCAATGAACCACTTATATCAAGATTTGTTCACTAAGTAATCAATGATTTAGAAAATCTTCACTAGCTAATGGTACAAGTCCAAAAGACACCATTATTGATGCATGTTCCTAGATTAAAGACTCAAAATATTTTTTGAATTTTTCAAAGATAAAAAAGTTTCTTGGAAAAAGTGACGGATTATAAGAGTCAGTGTTTCAATTAATTTTGAAATAAAATTCATCCGTTAAAAGTTTTTAACAAAATAATGAATGTGAGTAGTAACATTGTTTTTTGTTTAAATTCTACGTTATAGGATTTTTAAAGAGGCTTTTTAATTCTATGTTATGGATTTTTTGAAAGATAACTTTTATTTTCAAGTCATGAACCTAGAATAAATTATATTAATTAAAAGTCTTTTTCTTTCAAAACTGTTGTCCTATAAATTGAGTTTCTTTTGGTTGAAAAGATAAGGATTCAAAATACTACTTTCCCTTGAAAAACACTTGTGAGACATTAACCAAAAGTTGAAATCACCAATTCAAGAATAGAAGAACAATATTTTTGAATGTTACTTGTTTTGTGGCTTAGTTGAATCCCGAAGATAGAGTTGTTATTTATTCTTGTGATTGCTCGTGGCAGAGACTCTAACTATCTTCAAGAAACATATTAACGTACCTATAAGACAAGCAAGTTTTGTTTTGTATTCCTTTTATTTTTATCATTCTTCTTCATTTGTTATAACATTAAATGTTTTATATAAACTGCATCTTCATTGTTGTTTTTATACTTTATTGAGTTGAGTATCCCTGAGTTGAGTTGAGATGAGGTAAGTGTTTCTTTCATATTCCAGTTCAAGTTTATGTCTTGTTTAGATTTAACCTCACATGCTCATACATTCCATGTAATAACGCCATTTGATCTGCATCTTTTATGATGAAGATACAGAAAATCAGGATCATCATCCAGTGTCTCATTGATCCAGTTGAGCTTTAGAGTTGTTGGTGAGACTCCTTGCTTCCGAAGTATCCCTTATTTAATTTTGGATATTTAATTTTGTTATTAGGATGTTGTGGGTCTTGTCCCGACATTTATTTAAGTTATTAGAGATTTGATAGATAGACAGATTCTAGTTCATGAGTGTTTTCATTTTCAGTTGTTCATGTTGAGACTTGAGTTGCCTCCTTGATTAGTTGAATGTTTTTTTTCTAAAACACTCTTGACTTTTCTTTTGATACAATTAATTAAAGTTTATCTTTTAAGTTCATCTTATTTATGAGTAAGTCTTCCTCTTAGAGTTGAACCAGACCAACGGTTCCCTTGGGTCCATCAATGCTTCTCGAATGCCAATCGAGTAGGCTCGGGATGTGACAATGACATCCTTATTTGCCTTCTAATTGGTGAGTATATATTTAAGTTCATGCTTATTGGACTTGAGTTTATAAACACCTGTTGTTAAGCTATTATGCTGGCAAATTGATATATTTGAAGGCCTCATTGTCCTAAGACATACATCAGGAGATACACTATATGTTTGGTACGCTCGACCTTACAAGGTTTGGGGTGACAACTTTTTGTATCCATATTTTGATTGTTACAATCGACCTTTGATACTTATTGAGTATGCATTTTAGATATCTAACCATTTTGTTGTGTTCAACACTTATAATTTTTTTTAGATATTTTTACACCGGTAACACAATATTTGTGCATTTTTAATATCTCCACACTTGATATATGTTTTTATGAGAGCTTGATATAAGACTCATACCCCATTACTTTACTTTTTCCGTTTTATTATTTCTTGTCATTGTTGGGTGAAAGACTAACTTATCTACGGGTGGTTAAGGATTCAAAAATTTATAATTTATTTTCTTACGATTGCCAGATAAAAGAAATAGTCTAATGGCAAGCAGAAAAGTCGTGGAGTTCAGGTAGACCGCGAGGTTTACCTCCGGTCTAACTTTTCGTATCTGCAGCTCCAAATTTAGAAATGAGAGAGAAGTAGTAATTAATCTAAAAGCAATTTATCAAACAAGAGCATTATACAAAAGCTAAATTCACTCTCTGGGTATATACACGACAACCTAAATACCACTGATAGTGTAGCCAAATGGAATGTTAATGTGAATCTAGAACAACGTGTAGCTAGAACCCTTCACTTCATCTCTAATCTTACATAATAATATGTTAGCAAAGAAATTATTAACCAAGAGGAAAACCTTAACTGTGTTAGCAGGAAGAAAATGTCTACTACCAACAATAATGTTGCTTGCCAAATCCATTTTTTGTAGCCTTGGTTTTTCAAGTAATAATGCCTTGCTTTGCCTTTAAGGTTAGCTAGAAAACAATTCTGTGTTGAGAAAATTTAC
The DNA here is from genome assembly GCA_016801875.1 of Solanum sitiens. NCBI lineage: Eukaryota > Viridiplantae > Streptophyta > Magnoliopsida > Solanales > Solanaceae > Solanum > Solanum sitiens. Next base: position 805,051 of record JABWTJ010000296.1, read on the forward strand.
TACTTTGTTAGTACTCTTTTGTTCCTATCTGTTTGTTCCACTAAGTAACGCGAAGATTAAAACTTGATCAGACTGTTCCTCTTCTATGTTTGATTCACTTTTTTGTAACTTTTTGTATCTTGTGGAAAAGACCGAAATTTTGGCATTAGGAGAGAAAGGTTGAATCTTTTTAACTTTTGTGTGCAGCTAAAAAGTGTATAATCAATTTAAGCTCCTTACCTCCTCTGTCTCTGTTTCGGAAATGGTGAATTTTCTAGCAGCATAATGTTTATATTATAATCATCATGACATGCTAATCTATTAAACACTTACCATTTATGCTAATTGGAGAGAAACACGACATAGAGCGCAAGGACCAATCACCAAAGACTTGCACACAGACGAAACGTAAGAGCTGAAGTTTGGCAGTTCATTTAGAATCCACGACCAACACTATAGAACTTTATCATAAAATATATTTACTCTACAATATATGTATCTTACTCTACGATGAATTCCGCACCCCCCAACATTGATATCAGAGCTATGAACAAAAATATTAATTATTATGTGAATAATGAGAAAACATAAAAATAAACATATTAGTAGAAAAATAAGAAAAATAAAAAAAAAATTAAATAAATTATATCCAGAATATAAACAATTAAATATTACAAAATCTAATAACCTAAAGTAACAGTTGAAGCAAACAGTTCAGTGCATGTGTATAATCAGTTTAAGCTCAGAACAATCATTTCCTTCAAAAAATCTTTTCTATGATTTACTCAAAATATTTGTAAACCTTGAAAAAACAAAAATTGCATCAAATACCATGGAAAGAGAAGTCCAACTTACTGCTAATAAAATCGACAAGAGGAACAATATCAAGTCCAAGTTACTACTAATAAAATCCATAGGAGAAACAATATCGGTTAGAAGTGGGAGAACAGAACTCACAAAGTATAGATAGATCAGATAGATCAGCTGAAATAGAAAACTCGAACAAAATCTTCAGCAAATTCGACCAAAAACACTAATGGGAAAGAGGAAATCCCAAATTGGAAGAAGAAGATGAGGGATTCACAAAGCAGAAATCGGTGTTGAACTGAAATCGGTGTTGAAGTCGTAATGGGTATGAAGGCCTCTAAATTGAGATAAGAATAAGCACCGCTTGGGAACAAGAGAAAGGAAAAGACAAATCTAACCTCTGAGGAAGCAGACAGGACGACGAAGACCAGCTTCCTGTTAGACTCTTCTAATATGTAGTATTGAAATCTCAATGTTCATAAAGATACTTGAAAAAACAATCTTGAAATAAAAAATACAACACTAAATTCAACAAAAGTCAATTAATATTGTATCATCTACATCTTGTCTTATATGAGATAATTATGGCCCAGATCACAATTAAATTATGACATATTTAAATTACAACAATATATAATATAACAATAGTAATTTTATATATGCAATGTTTTTTTTACTAAAACCCCTCCAATAGTTTTTCAATTTGTTCATCCAAATTTCAAATTTATAATTTACAAAAGGTTGTTACTAATATATATATATATATATATATATATATATATATATGTATATGTGTGTGTGTGTATCTCACCCAAGTCTTAATTAATTAGCTTTTTACTACTTCTCTCTTAGAATTTGTTTATTCAGGGTTGATATTCATCAAGCACATCAAATTTAATCTGTAATAAAAAATTGTTTTTCATCTCCAATATTTTAATTAATCTAAATATTCATTTCCTATCAATAGCATGAATGCCCCGGATTGCACCATTTGCTTGGAGTTTGTGACCAACAATAATAGCAGATCCATTGCATAGTTGAAGTGTGGACACCTTTTCCACATAGGTATGCAACTTAAATATTAAACATTAGCTATGTTGAGTAGCTAAAACATGAATTGGTATCCATTTGTGTATTAGTTCATTGCTAGATCTACTTTTTTGGACATGTTTTTATAAAACTTGTTCGTCATGTTCGCAAGAACTTTATTTAGATTTCAATTCAAGTCTTCTCACATATTCTGGGTATTTCTTCACCCATTATTTATTTTGGAAGTGGACTTATTAAATCTCTTTCTTTGTCTTCCCCATTAAACCCTTTTCTGATTTAGAAGAATATTTTATAGGAGTAACTTTTGAAATGTTTTAGAGAAGAAAACAGTATAATTAATCTGCAATTAATTTAAGATGTTTAGATTTCAAAATATTTATGAGAATGTGTTTCAAACAAACACTTTCAGAATTTTTAAAAACAAATGCTTAGATTTAGTATAACCAACAATCGATATGAATCAATTTTTTTATGATTGGGATGAATCTCCTTGTCTATACCCCCCCCCCCAACTCCATGTAGGGTGATAGAAAGAGAACGAAAAAAGAAAGAACTAAAGATTGATTGTACCTATTGTATAAAAGACTTGTACCAATATACTTAAACCATAATTACTGTTGTAACATGTCTTTTATTGGAAATTAAATATCGACCCACACCCCATATATTATTGGTTATGTAGATTTTTTGCATTTTACCCCACAACTCAAGAAGTTCAATAACTTGTTTATCATTTATCTGTGTTTATTTCGTTAACCTATAAGGTGTTATCATCCTTTTCCTACTCTAATTTTTCTATGAGAGTAAAAATCTTTTGGTAAATTGCTCCATTTGAGACTGTATTTGTAACTGTGTATATATTTAATTATATTTATTTTTAGTGCAGATTGTATAGGGTCAGAATTCAATGTAGGGGGCTTACTGCGTTGCCCCAATTGTCGAGATATAGAAGATGGAAATTGGTTATTTCTAAAAGGAGAGAAATCATATTCACAATACTATGAAGAGGAAGATGAAACAATGCTGGTAATTTAAAATATTATTTAATAGTTATCACTCACATCCTTTATATGTTACTTGAATAATCTTGTATATGTTTTTTTGGTAGAAAAAGAGATAATACATTTATATAGATTAATATGCATCAGTATAGAATAATTACACCTTGCTGCTAGTACTATTCTTTCTAGTTTTATTCAGAGACGGGGTGGTAATACATAATAGGTACTACAACAATTGGTAGATGTTTTCTAGAGTTTCTTGTTTAGTTTAATAATTCAAATAAACGCTTCTCATTTTCATTTACTGAAATTATTTTATGAAATGATACAGTTTAATTATATTTTATGTATTTATGTATTATCTGAAAACTTCTATAAGGAGTCGGAGGAGGGTGCAGAAAGGGGGAAAACATTTTCTTAAATGTTAACCAAGTACTAATTAGTGATGTGATAACATTGTCACGTTGCGAAACTAGACTATTTCAATTGGATGGTTAACAAAGAATATTAATTTCAAATCTCAAAGAATATTAATTTCAAATCTATGGTATGTAACCTTAAAAGTTAGACTTAATTACTTTGAAGAATATATAGTAGTTCTAAAGAATTCTAGTATGGTAGGAATGTATATTAGGTATGTTTGTTGGTGTGAAATAAGTCTCATATTTGTAGGTTAAAAAAGGTTACATATGAGGTGTACAAAGTCTTTAATGTAGTGACATTTTTACAAAAAATTATGATGACTTGATTCAAAGCAAGTAATATTATACCATGTTAAAAGTATATTTGTGTTAGTTTAGCAAACAATTAGAATCATAGTCAATTATTCAACAAGAGAAGTATTTGTGAGTAGATTTATTATCTTTATATTCATAACTTTAAAAATTCATATACAAATAGAAGCTAACAGAATTCAGTGGCCACAAATACTGAGATAATGTTGGCGCACAAAAATAATTTCCAAAGAAACTTGTATCGTGTGAGTCATGTGGAACATATGTTAGCGGAACGTGAAATTAAAGAACAAGGAAGAACAACAATATTTAACGTGGTTCGGATCAAAATGATCCTACGTCCACCAAAGAACAACTGCACCAATATTTATTTCACTCTACAAAGAATACAAGTGAAATACTACAAGAGAGAGAACACAAATGCCTTAGAAGATGAGAAGGCAAGTGAGAGGATGATTTGAAAATGAATTAAGAGCTACCTATTTATAGGAATAAATTCATCCTATTGATGTCATCCATGACATCACTATGTGTCAAAATTGTCAAGGTTAAGAATATGAAATCATTTTATGGTTTGCCTAAATTTCACCTACCAAGATACAATCTTTGACTTTGTATTTTGTACTAATTATCTTCCTACCAAATATTCATATTAATTCATCTTCCATTTAGTTTGATTCCACAAGAACCAAAACCAACTCTTTCAATCTCCACCTTCGTTTGTGTTCCAAGCATGCGTATAAACAACTCCGGCCAAAACTTCTAAACTTACTGGGCAATCCCATTGTAAGAACCAAGAAGAATCAAACCTTTGTTGAACATACCAGCTCCACCTAACAGTTGTTCTCTTAGAGTTGCATCAATTGATGCATACTCACGCCAAGTCCTTGCAGTGTGCAAACTTGGCAAGCGGGACTATTTTGGTCAACATGTCTGCAGCGTTATCGTCTGTGATAACCTTCTCAACCTTGATAGCTCCCTTTTCAACGACATCTCGAATAAAATGAAATCTGACATCAATGTGTTTGGTGCGCTCATGAAATCTTTGATTTTTAATCAAATGAATAGCACTTTGACTATCACATTTTAGAATTGATTCTAGCTGAACCGAACTCAATTCTGCCACCAAACCTTTCAACCAGATAGCTTCTTTCACTGCCTCCGTTGCTGCCATATATTCTGCCTCTGTTGTAGACAAAGCGACAATAGACTGTAAAGTCGATTTCCAACTAACGGCACTGCCAACGAGAGTAAAGATGTATCCAGTTGTGGACCTCCTTCGATCAAGATCCCCTGCATAGTCAGAATCTACATAACCGAGAATTGAAATACCTTCACTTTTCCGGAAGGTTAGGCCAACATCAGGAGCTCCTTTGAGATATCTCAATATCCACTTGACAGCTTCCCAGTGCCTTTTTCCTGGATTTTCCATGTACTTGCTTACCACACTTACAGATTGGGCAATATCTGGACGTGTGCATACCATGGCATACATAATGCTACCAAATGCACTCGCATAAGGAACCTTTGATATATGATCCACCTCATCCATAGATTGAGGCATTTGTAACTCTGAAAGCTTGAAATGAGAAGCTAACGGTGTACTTACAGGCTTGCTCATATGCATATTGAATCTTTCAAGAACTTTTCCGATGTACCTCTTCTGAGAAAGATGTACAACACCATTTTCTCTTGAAATTTCCATTCCAAGGATTTTCTTTGCAACTCCTAGATCCTTCATGTCAAATTCCTTGCTCAACAGTTTCTTCAAAATATTTATCTCTGTGATGTTGTTAGCAGCAATAAGCATATCATCAACATACAACAATAGATAAATCATAGAGTTACCAGACATCTTCTTGTGATACACACAACTATCAAATGCACTCCTCGAAAATCCATGTGTAGTCATGAATGCATCAAACCTCTTGTACCACTGTCTAGGGGATTGCTTCAAACCATACAAAGACTTCTTCAGTTGGCATACATGGTCTTCTTTTCCTTCAGCTAGGAAACCTTCAGGCTGATCCATATAGATTGTCTCTTCTAGATCTCCATGTAAGAAAGCAGTTTTGACATCAAGCTGTTGAAGCTCTAAATCAAATTGTGCAACCAATGCTAGTAGCACGCGAATTGAGCTATGTTTCACAACTGGAGAAAAGATCTCATTGTAGTCAATTCCCTCCTTCTGACTGAAACCCTTTGCAACCAATCTCGCCTTGAATCTAGCAGCTTCCACTTCTGGAATACCTTCTTTCTTTTTGTAAACCCATTTGCATCCAACTGTCCTCATCCCCTTTGGCCTTTTAACTAAGACCCATGTCTAATTTTTGTGAAGAGACTCCATCTCTTCCATCATGGCTAACTGCCATTGTGCAGCATCTTTGAGAAGTTGCTTCAACATACGAAGAGGGCTCGAGATCCTTAATCTCTTCTTCTGCAGCTACGAACGCATGTGCAATCAAATTTTCTTGCTCTATAAGACATTCCGGTTTCCGTATCTGCCTTTTGTCCCTTCCCTTCGCAATTGTGTATGGTTCATTGGAAGCAATTTCTTCAAGATCTGCATCTTTTGACTCATCAATTTGAGTCTCTTGATCCCGTTCCTTGGTAAGCTTCACCGGTAGCTCCACCTGCTCGTTGTTCTCGTTTCTAGATAACTCCACAGAAACTTTACGAGGATCAAGTATAGAGGATTCATCAAAGGTAACATCTCTACTAACTACAAATTTGAGTAAAGACAAACACCATAGTTTGTACCCTTTTACTCCACCTACATACCCTACGAATATGGCCTTTTTAGCCCTTGGTTCAAGCTTACCTTCATTAACATGATAATAAGCTGGGCACCCAAATATTCGCAAGTATGAATAGTTAGAGGGTTCACCTGACCAGACCTCATTCGGAGTCTTAAAGTCAATCGCTGATGCTGGAGACCGATTGACAAAATGAGAAGCAGTATGAACTGCTTCAGTCCAAAATACTTTGGACATCTTAGCTTGTAAGAGCATACAACGAGCCTTCTCAAGAAGAGTTCTGTTTATTCTCTCGGCAACTCCATTCTGCTGTGGTGTGTGCCTGACCGTCTTATGCCTTGCGATCCCATGAACCTTGCAGAAATTATTGAACTCTTCACTGCAAAACTCCAAGCCATTGTCCATGCGAAGATTCTTGATTTTCCTCTCCATTTGATTTTCAACCAAAATCTTCCACTCTTTAAATGTTTCAAAAGCATCACCTTTTGTCTTCAGGAAGCGCACCCAAATCTTTCGTGAAAAATCATCAATGAATGTGAGAAAATACCTCTTTCCTCCCTTCGATGGAAGCTTAGAGGGACCCCATAAATCTGAATGGATGTAGTCTAGCACCCCTCCCGTCTTGTGCTTGCCAGTACTGAAGCTGACCTTTTTCTGCTTCCCTAAGACGCAGTGCTCACAAAATTCAAGTGTGCTGATCTTCTCACCATTCAAAAGGTTGCGGTTGCTCAACATCTCCAATCCTTGTGCGCTCATATGGCCTAGTCTCATGTGCCATAATTTTGCCTTGTCATCATTAGATAATTGCACTGTAGATGCATTTACAGAGCCAATAATGGTGCTTCCCGCAAGTGTGTAGAGGCCATCCTCCAGCTTGGCCTTCAACATGACTAAAGACCCTTTAGTCACTTTCATAGTTCCTCCTTCACTCATGTACTTACAACCTTGTTTATCTAAAGTACCCAGGGAGATCAAATTCTTCTTTAGATCAGGAACATGACGGACTTCTGTAATAGTCCTCACTATTCCATCATGACAGTGAACATGAACTGAACCAATGCCAACTATTTTACAAGTTGCATTATTGCCCATTAATACAGTTCCTCTGCTTGTTTCATAGCTGCTGAACCAATCTTTTTGGAATGTCATATGCAGAGTACAACCAGAGTCTAAGACCCATTTGTTGTCATAGACTCCACTATTGCATGATGTTGTTAGTACATAATCATCATCATTATCATGTACTTGCTCAACAATGGATGCGCTCGCCTTTTCTTTGGACTTCGACATAGGGCAATCTCGTTCAAAGTGCCCCTTCTTGTGACAGCCCCAATATTCCGCATTCTTTTTGTTCACACGAGACTTTGATCTGTACTTCGATTTGCTCCTTCCCTGTTGGCTAGTACGACCTCTTACAAAGAGTCCACTAGCTTCGTCACTTTTGTCTCCTTCAAAATGCATCCGCACATCACAAGAGTTTAGTGCTTGCCGCACTTGCTCAGTTTAATAGGTTGTTTGCTATACATCATTGAATTCTCAATATCACGATATTTTGAAGTCAATTAAAATAGCAAAGAACATGCAAGCGTCTCCTCGTCCTTTTTAATTCCAGCAGTTTGTAAGTCCATCACAAGTTTATTGAACGCATCTAGATGGTCTTGCAACAAAGTACCTGAATCCATCTTAAATGTATGAAGACGCCGTTGTAACAACATCCTTGTTGTCACTGACTGGTCCTGGTAAAGCGCTTCCAGCTTTTCCCATAACTCTTTGGCCGTCTCTTCGGTACTTGTACTCACTTCACAAAGTACGTTAGGTGCAAGGGACAGTTGGATTGCACTCAATGCATCTCCTTCAATCTTTTCCTTGTCGGAATCCGATATCTTATCGGGGTACTTTCCGTCAATAGCATGGATTGAACCTTCCCTCCGCACTAACGCTATCATCTGGATTTTCCAGATATTGAAGTTGTTGCGCCCACTAAATCTATCAATTTCAAACTTCATGGAACTCATTTTTTTTTTACTTGTTCTTCCTTTTCTACTACAATATATTTGGAACTACAGAAAACCAAAGTAATCCTTTTCTGATGTGGAAGTTCAGGCTGTGCTGCAACCACATAGCATACTCAGACAGAACCTTGGCTCTGATACCAATTGTTAGCGGAAACGTGAAATTAAAGAACAAGGAAGAACAACAATATTTAACGTGGTTCGGATCAAAATGATCCTACGTCCACCAAAGAACAACTGCACCAATATTTATTTCACTCTACAAAGAATACAAGTGAAATACTACAAGAGAGATAACACAAATGCCTTAGAAGATGAGAAGGCAAGTGAGAGAATGATTTGAAAATGAATTAAGAGCTATCTATTTATAGGAATAAATTCATCCTATTGATGTCATCCATGACATCACTATGTGTCAAAATTGTCAAGGTTAAGAATATGAAACCATTTTATGGTTTGCCTAAATTTCACCTACCAAGATACAATCTTTGACTTTGTATTTTGTACTAATTATCTTCCTACCAAATATTCATATTAATTCATCTTCCATTTAGTTTGATTCCACAAGAACCAAAACCAACTCTTTCAACATAGCTTGTGATGGGACCTAGAAACTAAATAGATTGAGGGGGAGAGGATTGAGTGTGAAGACAAAGTTCTAAACTAACAATTGAATATAAAAAAAAATACTATATATAAAATGTACGATGCTCTAAACTTGGAGAAAACAATGTCAAGTGGCCCAAAGGCAACAATATCGCACTTGGGTGATTTAAAAAGATATAATATTTTGATGCCCCTATTTAAATTTGAGCTTGTTAAGAAAATAAAATTGTTTTGCTAGAAGTGGTATTAAATAAGCAAAGTCATTTACTATTGAATTTCAATTTTTTTTTTGGTTAACAAAAGGATATTATTAATAGTTAGTATGCATCATTACAAACCAGATAGTTACATAACCTACTATTAGTAGGGTTAGGATTAACAACAGGAATAGAAATATTAGAACTATTAGTACTTATGCTACTAGTTACTAGTACAGGGGATACTTTTTCTAAGATAGCAAAACTAATGCCCCTCTTATCAGCTTATATAGCTTCATTGACGAAGGATGGTTGAGCATCCCATTTCACAAAAACACCAATTGATTCCATATTTGCTCCCTTTTTAGCTAGTAGGTCTGCCACCTGGTTTTGCTTCCTACAGTTGTGCTTGATCTGCGGGTTCTCAACAGCTGCATCAATGCCCTGCAGTTATAGATAGTATTAGCAAAACAGCCAGTTCCTTTATGGAGTACTTTAATTGCGTCTTCCGAATGCGATGCTATTTCAATGGTTTTTAAGTTCATGTTCACGGTCAGTTGTAATCCATAGTATATTGCCAATATTTCAGCATGAACTGGATTCAAGGCATTGATTTTGATTGAGAAACCAGCCACCGGCTCCTCCATTACTGGATTTGTGGTTGAAAGAACCATCTACATTGAGTTTGAATCCTGCTCGTGGGGCGTCCTAGTGACTATCAGGTGGTTTTTTATGTTTATTTACCTTGGTGGTCTGATTTGTTAGGTAGTGGTATTCTACTGCTCTTTGATATGGTAATGATGTTGGTATATCCTTGCTCTGTTTCTTGGGATGATTGTTGTTCCGATTGAGCCATACATTCCATAGGTAGAAAGGAAAAACAAGCTCCCAATCGAGAGGATGATTTAATGTACATTTGGTGTTTTTCATGGCTAAGAGCCATTGGTGGTCATCCTGGACTCTTGAGCTCCTAAATATGTCTTGGAGTCCCAAATCGTCCCAATATTTTTTAACTAACGTACATTCTAGGAAGATGTGCTTCACAAATTCCTCCGCTCCGCACGTTGTGCAATTTGGAGATATATCTATACCAATTCCATTTAGGTATTTACAAGTTGGTAACCTTTCGTGATGGCATAACCATAGAAAGAATTTTATCTTATTTGGGCATTTTTGCTCCCAAATCCATTTATAGTCCTTTCTGGTGGTTGTTTCCTTTTTTGATAGCTTTTTAGGTTATTGTAAGAGGAAGAGGTGTTGAAGGTACCGTTGGGGTTCTTTATCCATAATGGATTGTCCCTCCTCTCCCCTGCTTGTGGAATCGCTATGCTCGTTATTTTCTGTCTAATGTCCAAGGGAAGGTCATAAGTTACGTTGTTAAGGTTCCACTCGCCACTGCTTATATAACAACTAACGTTTTCATTTTCGTAATTGTACCCAAGGGGGCCATGTAGTGTTTCTCTTAGGGATTTGAAGTTAGGAATCCAGTTATCTGTCCAGAACTTGATATTTTCCCCATTTTCTAGCTCCCAGAATATGCATTCTCTGCATTCTAACCAGCTTCTTTGAATATTCTTCCATATTTACTATGTGTTTTTTGGTTGGTGTTGGAGTCTTTTATGGGTCTGTTTCTTGAGTAGATGCTGAGTAGAGTTGATGACCAGAGAGAAGTCAGACTTTTAAGAGTTTTCCATGCTAGCTTATGAAGAAGAGCACTGTTTTTTATCTTGCTTTTTTTGCAATCCCAAACCCCCTAATTCTTTTCTTTCCGTAACTACCTCCCAACTCAGCAGGGGAACTTTACGCTTGTTTTCAGTGGTCCCCCATATAAAGTTCCGTTGTATTTGGTCTATCTTATTAGTGATACTTGTCGGGAGTCGATGCAGTTGCATAACGTGCGTAGGGATACTATTCAAACATGCTTTTGCTAGGGTCTTCCCACCATCTAAGTTCAAAAATTTTGTCTTCCAACCAACTAATTTGTTTTTTAGATTGTCTAGGATAAATTGGAGCTCTTGGTCCTTAATTTTTCCTTGGGTTATAGGGAATCCTAGATATTTACCAAATTTGGTTGCTGGTCGGAATCCTATAACTTGGTTAATAGATTGTTTGGTGTCCTTTTGACAATTTCTTGAGAATAGAATTGTGGATTTTTCATGATTTATGCTTTGTCCACTTACTTCACAGAATTTTTGCAGAGTCGCTAGGATTGTCTGGCTCGAGTCGTGGTCTACTCTTGACATCAAGACTAAGTCATCTGCAAAGAAGAGGTGCGATAATTCGGGTCCCTTACCAGCTATTTTGATTGGTTTCAAAGTTTTATCTAGTATTGTGTTATGTATAGCATTTGAGAGGTACTCCATACACCACAAGAATATGTATGGGGACATAGGATCACCCTGTCGAATGCTTCTAGATGGTTTAAAAAATTCCGTTCTGGTACCATTGACTAGGATTGCTACTTTGCTAGTTGACATACATGACATTATGATGCTACTGATATTTGGCGGAAAATTGAAGGATTGTAGGGTATGATGGACAAAGGACCATTCAATTTTGTCGAACGCCTTTTCAAGGTCAATTTTCATAATCATGTCCCTTTCTTTCCTTTCATTCTTCCTGGACGATGATTGCATTGTCGGTAGCTTGTCTATTTTTTAGAAAACTAGCTTGGGTAGGGCCTACCAGGCTATTCATTAAGGGTTTTATCCTATTTGAGATGATTTTTGTTATGATCTTGTAAGTTGTATTGCAAAGACTTATTGATCTATATTGTTTTAGAGAAATCATTTTTTATTTTTTGTATCAAGCATTCATGGGTAGTATTTATAAGAGGGTCTATACACCCTTAGTCCCAGGTTTTCCTACATAGCTCTATCACTGATGGGCCAACTTTATCCCAATATTTTTGGTAGAAAAAAGGGTGGATTCCGTCAGGGCCAGGAGCCTTATTTGGTTGGAAATATTTTACAGCTTCCCAAATTTCTTTTGTTGTTAGCTCATCATCTAGACTTGATAAATTAATGTTATGACGGAGCTTATGGGATGACTTTGATTCATCTGAGAAGCTGCTTGGTTAGTTTTGAATAATTCTTTAAAAAAATCAGAAGTGTGGTGCAGGATATCTTCTTGTTTGTGCACCCAACTACCATCTACAAGTTGCAGTGTACTGATTCTCTTCCTTCTTCTTCTAATTATAGTTGACATATGGAAGAACTTTGTGTTCGCATCCCCCTGGTCAAGCCAGTTAATGCGTGATCTAAGTTTCCAAAAATCCTCTTCCGATTTAAGAATGTCGTTATAATCTTTGATTAGTGTATATTCTAATTCTTGGAGGTACTTACTGTTGGTATAGCTGTGGGATGATTGGATCCCTTGGAGTCATCGTAGGATTGTGATTTTTGTTTTTAAAAAATATCACCAAAAATTTCTTTGCTCCAAATAGTTGTTTCGAACTCGAAGGTTTGTAAAGCTTTTAGGAGTTTGTTTTCTTTTTCCCAAGTTGACGTTACTATATTAATGAATTCTTGATGGTCCGTCCACATAATTTCTAGCCTAAAGAGTCTATTTTTCTTACTGTAAGTATTTTAGAGAGGGAAATTAATAGAGGACAATGGTCGAAGTGGGTACGAGGCAGATGTTGTACTTGGGCATCACGATATTCTAACCACTCATTGTTTGCCATTAATCTATCTAACCTTTCATATATTAACATAGATCTGTTTCTAAATCTTTTGTTAAGCCATGTATATTTGCTTCCTTTATATCCTAGGTCTATAAGTTGACAGTGGTTTATACTATTTAAAAAAGCATCTGCACGTGAATAGTTGATAGGATTCCCGCCTTTTTTTTTCGGAGTTCTTTAGTAGTTCGTTGAAGTCACCTTCTATAAGTCACATCCCATTATAATTATTTTTTATGTTTTTTAAGTTATCCCACAAGATTTTCCTATTGCATGTATAAGTACTTGCATAAATACAACTAAATAACCAAGGAGTTTGTGAGTCGTGTACCTTTATCATAGCATGGACCTCCTGTGAAGTTGTTATTTCATCAAGGTTCAACAAGTTGTCATCCCAAAGCACAGTGATACCTCCCGAGTTCCCATTAGCTGGGACCTCAATCATACGATTGAATGGAAAGCTTTCAAGTAGAAGTTGATGGCACCGCATTTTAGTTTCCAGTAGTGCAACCAGAGGGGGTTTATGCCAATCGATTAGAGACCTAAAGTTTCTCCCAAAGTCAGGGCCATTGCACCCTCTACAATTCCATATTATTATATTTATTGGTCTGTTCGAGTTTCGGGGGACAATTAGTGGTAGATTCCCCCTTTGTTCTGCTTGGATCTCCTGATCCCTCAAGAGAGGGTTCATTATTAGTATATAGTTCCCTATATCCTGATTCATCGGGGGTCTTATGTCTAGCGAGCTTTTTAGTAGATTTGGGTGGCAAATAAGGATGGATTTTTTTTTGTACTGAGCTTTGTAAATTATTATTTTTATTTCCTTCAGAACTGCTATTTCGGTTCTCGTTTGCCTCATTAGTTCTAGGGTTTCTTCTAATTCTTCGGAGTTTTTAGTGTGACGGGGATTTAGGGGATTGAGGCAAGGCATATTTGGTACCTGCGAGGATGCAGCCACTGCTGTTGGAGTCTGGGAGGAGCTTCCAAGGGATCCCGTCGGCACCACTACTGGAAGAGTTTCCCTTTGTTGGTAAGGAGGGAGTGGGTTGTACAGAGGATCCAGCGTTGAGTTCGGAGAAGCAGGGGCGGACCCACATGGTGTCCGCCAGGTGCTCGAGCACCCATTAACTTCGTTTCGAAATATATATATCTATGTAGAAATTGATAGGTATTTGTATAAAATTAACATAGAGCACCCAATGAATAAATGATATAGTTGGCCCAATGGTTCTTGGATGGGTACTTAAGTCTCTTTTAGTGTTGTTACCAAGGTTCGAATCTCATTGTTAACACATATTTTTTACATTTTCACTTCAGAGCACCCACAACCTTAAAATCCTAGATCCGCCATTGCGGAGAAGGAAATGGAAAGAAAGGAACTTCCCTTAGTTGTGTCTCCAGTGGATGGAGGAGTGGGGTTTCCCATGTCGGGATATGAAAGAAAGAAAGGTGGGGAAAGGGGTAGGTCAGCGGCTGGAAATTGTGGTCATCAAGACCTGATGGATATAGGCCTCCATCGCCAGACGCATTCCTTCGCTCACTACTTGAGCATTGAACGTAGGGTTTCGGACCACTATCGCCACTTCCCTCTCCTCCAACATGACTCCGAACGAGAGAGAGTGTCCCTGGAGACTCATCTCCAACCAGGACATTGGGGTTTCGTTCGGAGGTGGTGCTGCAGTGGCGTAAATATGGGCTGTTTGGGGTGGTGGGGAAGGACTCAACGGGTTTTGGGAGCTTGGATTGTTCAAGTTTTCCATTCTTGGAGCTGACACTTGATAGTGGGTTTGGAGTATTTGAAATCTGGAAGAGTGGCGTCTGTTTTGTGAACTTAATGGCATCCGTGGCATTTTTATCTATTTTAGGAAGTTCAATAAATATAGACTTAATGGGGATATTCTGCTTACTGTTTATTTAAAAGTCTTTATTTGGATTATTCGTACTATGAAGAATAAAATCCGCTTCTACCTTTAATGGATCCAACGTTTGGGGGGTGCTTTCCATAGGGTGAGGGAGGTTCTTAGGGTTTGTGGTAGGATTGACATCTGTCTTGTCCATATTAGCTGTATCGCAGCTGGGCAAATATGTGGAGCTTGTGCGTCCACGTGGAGAGAGCAGAGAGGTGAAGTGGAAATTTCCTTGGAGGAGTTTTTTTTGCGTATCTAGTACTCTTTTTGGTTTCTTGACTGTAACGGATGAGAGTGGGGTACATTGATCATTTCCTACAATATTTGGAGGGACTAGGTTACTGTTCAGATTAGGGGGTAATATATTTCTATGAATGTATCTATTCCTTCTCTAAAATATGTTTTTATTAGTATTTTTATTTCTCCTAAATGTACATATTTAATTAGATTTTTAGCATTAATGTCTTGTATTTTTTTATTTATTATTCGTTTGTTTATTATTGATATTTTGGCCTTTCCTTTAGTGTATTTGCAATTTATAATATTTTCTCTTTGACTTACTACATAATATTCTTCTTTTTGTCGTTTAAACCAGTTTCTTATTGTTGGTATTTCGAATATTTTTGCTATGCTTAGATCTAATTCTTTTTCTTTTATTTATTCAAATATATTATTATCAAATATTATTTTTTGTTCTAAAGATTCTTCGTCTTGATGTTCTTCTTTATTTATTATTTGTATATCTGTTTTAGTCATTTGTTTTATTATAGAATTCATTATCTGATTCTATTTCTGTATCATTATCCATTTCATTTTCTGATATTTCATATATGCTGTCTTCACTTTCTAATTCATAATCTACGTATTCTATCTGCGTATATTTTTCATCGTTTATTATTATTTCTGAAATTTGTTTTTTCTTTGGATTTTTAGGTAATTTACAATCTCTAGCTATATGTCCTAATTTTCCACAATTATAACAAGTACATTCTGTTAGTTTTCTTTTTGGTCTATATGGTCTTTTGGTTTTGTAGTTTCTTACGTAGTATCTTCTTCTCGGTTTTTCATATTTATATTTTGATCTGTATTTTTTATTATTTCTATTCTTATAATACCTATCCGTACAATCAAATTGAGGTGCTGCTTTATTTTTGCAACATGCCAAATTTTTTACTAATATTTTTTCATTTTTGTTTTTTCTTTATGTTTTTCATATAGTTTCATAAACCATCGTTGCAAGAATTTTATTCTGGCTCCTAAGGTATCTGTTAATTCTGCTTCGTTCCAACTTTTTATTACTTTTGAATTAAAAGGTTCTGGTAATTTTGTAAAATATAATTTTCTTATTTCTTTACTTTCTTCTGCGCTATATGTTCCTTTATAATAGTATTCTCTAAATTCACATGTATATTCATTTATGTAACACATATTACATATTGCTAATTTTGTCATTAGATTTCGATTTATGATTTTTTCTTTATTTGGTTCTTTTACCTCTGTTGTCATACTACTAAATTCATTTCTTATAGCTACTTCATATTTATATAATATTTCCATAGTTGTAGTGGATAATTCGCCACTAGATTTTTTATTGCTTCTTAAGGTTTTTAAACTTTCATGTGATAAATTTTGTAACCATAATTTTACTATTCCTATAAGTGTTCTTTCTATATATCCTGGTGTATCTGTTATTACTATTTTGTTATCTTTTAATTGTTTTGATATATATTATATCCATAATTGGATTATTTTATTTATATCTGCTACACAGTCTAAATTTAGAAAATTATGTTGTTCAGTTATTGGTTTAGGTGTCCATTTTTTATTCAATTTTTTATCCCATATAGTTTTTTCTCTATCATAGTGTCCAAAGTTTTCATTATAATATTTCGAATTTGAATTTATTTTTTTTCGTTTTCAGTAGTCCCTGGTTGTATAGCATCCATTTTTGTGGTAATTTCCGCCACATCCGTTGTTTCTTGGTGAACCAATTTTTTTGTTGGTGTACGCTTTGGACAAGTCAATTGTGTGTGCCCCACACATCCGCAACTCATGCATAGAACTCCTTCTCCTTCGTAGATGATTTCCTGTTTAAGATTGCCTATGTTGATATATGTTTTAACAGGTGAGTCGGTTGGGACTTCCACACATATTCTAGCGTATCTCCCTTGTATAGCTGACGTGCAAACATCCGTCTTTACTAATCTTCCCATTTTTTTGCCAATCACAGCTAAAATTTTATGGTCATAGTATTCTTTGGGGAGCTCAGGTAGTCTTAGACAGATCGCTGAGGATGTTTCCTTAGCGCAGGATGCTACAAAATTTCGTTGCCATCGCTTCACGGAGAGAAATAAACCATTAACGAACCATGGTGCACCTTGTAATACTTTATTCATACTGTCCTCTTTGAGGAATTTCACCGTATAGTAGTCGTACCCCAAGTCAATTAGTGCAAATTCTTCATTTGTTTTCCATAGGCCTGATAATTTGCTTTTTAAATACACGTGGGTGATTTTCCTTCCCAGTAGCTTGATTATCAGGGAATATGCCCATGGCTGGTATATTCTTGCCATTTCTTGGGTTGATAAGTTGATAGTATCATCATCCGTGTCAATTGTGAGGTCCACTACTGTAAACATTTCATTAGATTCATACTGCTCCATTAGAATATCTTCAATTTGCCCTGTTGATCCAGAGTTGACCGACTAGGATAAAGGGTGTACACGGTGTGGCTAAAACGTTACTGTAAGATTTCCCTACAATAACTTTGGTGGGATCCACTGGTTGTTGTATTGTCTCAGTGTCCATATTGTTGTTATCAGGTGATCTGGAGGCAGGGGCGGAGCCAGGATTTTCAATAAGAGAATTCAATATTTGAAAAAATGGATATACTAAATAATTGAAGGGGATTCGAGATCTACTATATATACCTAAAAAATTATTTTAACTATATAAAAATAATATAATTTTCCGTCGAAGAAATTTCGGATGAACCCCCTAAACACACTGTGGCTCCGCCACTGTCTGGAGGTGGTAGTATATTTGGATTATTTAGAATCATATTTAGAGAGAAGGTGGAGTTTCTAACTCTAGGAAGTTTTCTCCCTTTTTATTTATTGAATTTCAATTGCTACTCCATTAGATGCTCCTATTTTTTATTATCGCAACTCTTGTTTTTTTTTTTGAAAAAAATCCTAATGTTCAAGGATAATAGTAACAAAAATTACACAAACAACAAGTTATAATGATGACTAATTGCAAGAATTTTTTATTCACTATGACTAAAGATTCTTGCGATTTATTAGATTTTAGCTACAAATTCTGACAATCATCAGAAGCTATTGTGTAGAAATTTAACTAACACATTTTGATTCAATATAAATTAAACATTACAAACTATATTGAACCAAAGTTGATAACAACTATTATAATGTCAGTCCAACATTTTTTATTTGAAATAATCAACTCAAATCATTAATACTTAATATTCACTTTGTTTTCTTTTTGAAACAAGCTAAATAAAAATCAACAATTATATTGTTCTTAAAGTTTCATCAATCAAACCAATTCAAAATGATCTGAGACAAACAATGAGTTTTAGTTTTCTATAATACATATTAGCAAAATTGAGGAGGACGAGGAGGAGGAAGAGATATTGTAGAGGAAGTGTACATATATAATTTGCACAATATGATTTTCTATTCGGGCAAAAATTAAATAGGTGTACTAAGAATGAATACTCTAACACAGTTTGCAATCTATGTTTGAGTTCACATATATATGGACTTCTCATTATTAACTTCTATAATTATCAAAGAATGAAAAAAAAATAGAGATTAGGGGTGCTATAAATCATGCATGTATGTTATGTACTTTGCATTGTTTCATATATTTATTTACTTCTTGATTTATTTTTCATATTTACCTATTTATCTTGGAAATAATGCTTTTTGCAAATCACTCATAAACATTTACTTTTATATTGTTTTTATTCTTTGAAAATTCGTTAACAGCCAGAACAAATAATGGAGGGGAACTTTGGTCCAGGCGCTGAAGTGAAAACAAATATTCCCGAGACTATATGGTAAACTAACAATAATAATCTATGACTTATTTTTATCATTTAATTTGAAGTGCTCATATTTTTTCATACACGTTTAATATTAAATAATTGTCATGTGATCGAATAGTATCCTATAATTTTTTTGAAAATTGAAATAACTATGATACCTAACTAACTATTACATATATTTTGAATTTTATTCTTATATTGGCATACTTTTAATTTTCTCAGAATAGAAATAACTTAAGCAAATAGTATTACATATATCTTTTTATGCTATCCCATAATATATAAGATTCCAGTTTACATGTTACCCCTAATATTGTAATCACCATCTATCCATTTTAGGATGACTTATGAAGTACAACTATTGTATGCTTTGTGAATAAACAAGAAAGGTTAGTCAATCTTATATTTTATAGTCCAAACTATGTCTTGGATGCCTTTCTCATTAAAAATATGTAAATACAAGTAGAGCTTATGGAGTCAAATTCTAAGCATGACTAAGACATAGTATTTAGAGTGTGATATGTGAAGCATGAGGCAGGCCTGAATGTGAGACTTGGATACTCAAGTTATTACCACGAGAGATAGATTTAAGTGTTTGGGTTTCTAATCTAAGGAAATGGGGAGATCAACAATGATGTCACACATATTGTTGGTGCATCATGGATGAAGTGGAGGCAGTGTCTTGTGTGACATAATGGTACCACCAAAACTTAAATATATATTTTATAAAGTGGTGGTTAAATCAGCTTTGTTATGTGGGGCGGAGTGTTGGTCAATCAACACCTAGATCCATAAGATGCAAGTAGCGAAAGTAAGGATGTTAAGATGGATGTGTGGGCATATAAGTAGCGATACAATTAAGAATAAGGATATATCGGACGTAGTGGGAGTGACCTTCGTTGTGGAAAATATGAGGGAAGGGAGACTAAGATTGTTTTGAGAACGTTAAGATGAGAGGTGCAGATGCCCTAGTAAGGAAGTTGGATACAGTAGGGTTGATGAGAGAGACATGTAGGCCAATGAAGTATTGATGAGAGGTTGCTAGGAAGGATATGACACATCTTCAGCTTAGTGAGGACATACCTTAGATAGAAAGGTATGAAAGTCGCAAATAAGGTTAAAAAGTTAGTATGTAGTTGCAGAGTTGTCTTATTACTAGCCTATTCATGTATTTGGTTAGGTGGAAGCACATATCTTTATGTCAGTCTTATTAATAGCATATTCATGTAGTCCTTGGCTATAGGTATTTGATTTTATCTGTGGTTTACTGTGTTTAGGTGACCTCACCTTGTTAGTTTGGTTAAGGTTTCTTGCATATATGCTCTGCCTCTACAAAAAGAAAAAAATCTTTAATGATACACTTAATTAATGATAATAGCTTAATTGCAGCTAAATATGCTTTTTAGAGGCAATTACTAGTAAGAATTATATCTTAGCACTCTTTGTAAATGCCGGTAATCCTATAGCAACATTGAATCTAATGTCAATTAGCTAATGCCGGTAAATGATTTAACACTATTTATTAATATGCACAGTTATTGCCGCTAAAAGTTATTTTTGTTGTTATTGCTTTGCTATTAGATCTCTTTTTTCCCTTTAACCACTTCTTTGATTTGCTTGGGCCAAGGGTTTTTCAAAGATATCATCTCTACCTCGGAAAGATAATGGTATTGTCTGTGTATATAACCTACCCTCCTGAGATCCCACTTTGTGGAATTTGACTTGTTGTTGTAAATACAATTAGAGTTTAACTTCTTTACACTAGTGATAAATTAAACAAATTATGCTTTATCAAGTTAGTTAAAAAACTAATTTGAGTTAAATTAATGTAGTAATGGATGAATCAGTTATGAACTTCCCTCCAAAGGTCTTTGTATTGATGGTTGTGCACCACAATGCCTTGCTACAAAATGTAGCAAAAATAATGGCTGCACGAATTCTCTCATAGTACTTCTTCCTTTCCATCCATAAATCTCCAATAACAGTAGCCTGTTGTGAATGCTCCCTTTATTGTAATGATGCATAACATTGAATAAAGTTCATGTTTTCTACCAAAACAAACCGTTTCAACTATAGTAATGCTTCTTCTATTTTTGAGTTTGTTTTACTTTTTCCAGTAGAGTAGACTGTATTATTTTGCTAATTAGTTATTAATGTACCATATATATATTACTAGGCCTATTGAAGCTATGAATGGAGGACCAATGCACGTCGAGGATGAACCTAATCTCGAGCTACTCTGGCATTAAGAAATGGAGCACCGCTTTCACCATCAAGAAATGGACCAAATGAACAGGCTGCAGCTTGTATCAATCTTGAGCTTTCTATAGCAGCAAGATATGTACTAGCGCCACAACCAATTATTGATCAGGCTGCAGGTACTAATCTTGAGCTTTCTGTCGCAATTAGTAACTCAAATTATGGGGAGCAGTCTTCTATCTGGCTAGAATACATGATGAACGTGGATGCTCCTACTAAAGAACATGATGATGATAAAATCCGTCGTCCCAATATGATTATGTTCCTATAGGAATAGAGGAAAATATCAACTACTCAAGAATCAAGAAGTTCTTTCAGGGTAAATATACCTGAGTAGTCCAATATTTTCATATAAAAAAACAAAGAAGAAGAAGAAATGGTCTTCCTGTGAAGTCTAAATAAAGTACCATGGTCATATGGTACTGATCAAGACTTGTTGCAAACTATTTTTTTTAGGGTGTGTGTTTTGACATTATTGCTAAAGTATTTTTTTGACCTATGATTAAACCGTTTATGGGTTTATTAGAACATCCAAATTAAATTGCTTTGTTTATCTATCGACTAGTCTTTTTTTATTATTATTATTCTAATCCAACCACCTGGGGTATCTACTTAGGTGGTAAGGGGGTTTGACATGACCCCTCCATATGTAGATTAATTGAAAGAGAAATACACATATGAAGGGGGACATCAAGCCAGAAATCTTCAAGTTTCGTGTTTTTATCTAGGTTGAACATCAAAAAAATCATTTTCAAGGGGCCAAGAGCATCCGTGGGAAGTTTTTTTTTTATAACTAAACTAGGTTTTAGAACGAAGAGCGTAGACATGCTTGGCTAGCATATCTTCCTATTTGATGTCTTCTAGTCATTACATGCTAAATATTTATAGGTAATCTTCTAGTTAGTGAAAGATATTCTCTGGAGTGAGTTATGGTCTTTGTAATGCTTATTGTTGTACTTATATTATTATGGTAGTTCTCATTTCCTGTCCTCCAAATGTTCCATATGAAGAACGGGTGTGCTTCCTGCCAATTCATGATGTTTTTCCGAAGGGGAAAACTTAGATATTTGAGTCCAACTAGCCAATCGCCCCCTCCATTATGTATAATCTGATTTATTGTATATATAACTCCCAAGTCTAGCTACATTTACCTGACTGTCTCGCATTCTAGGAACATATGGGTAATCGTTTCGGAAGTGTTGCATATATGGCATAGCTGACTGATTTCTATTCCTTAATTGCTTAGATAGTCTTTGTGGGGATTCTATTATGTTGGCACTGTCAGATAAAGTATTTTACTTTATTTGGGCATTGACCAAAGACATATAAATCATTTATTGGTTGAGGGTAGGGGTCTCAAATGGGTGATAGGTACTAGAGATATTAAAATAGGTTGAAATAGAACTTGAGTTGGGTCCTGACCCACCCAAATTTACTTTGGGCTCAAATGTATTGCGCTCTAATGGGCTTAAAAACTGGTTAGGTATTAACCCGCCCAATTTGACCAGCTTAATCGCAATAATTTTAATATATTGTTATAAGTTTTATAACCACAATTTGAATTTCAATCAAGGAAATTTTAAAAAAAGAAGTTACAAAATGGATAGATAAATCGTAAAAGATATAAAATAGATAGTAATCCATACATTTAATAAAGGAACCTACATTACATAAATGCAAATAAAGAGTCTTAAAACAAGTTGAAATTGGAGATTAAATTGCGATCAATCGAGTATTCTCTGAAAATGGGTTAGGACTTGAATGAGTTGAGATTGAACCCAACTCAAATTATCTTGAGTCCAATCCTTAAAATTATGGACATGTTTGAGGGGGTGGGGGTGGGGTGTACCTACAATTGAGCTATATTTTGACACCTCTAGTGTTGGGGTTTCAACATTTTTTGTATTAGAAAATGATATGCAACGCTTGTTTTTGGGAAACCCTTATGGCTAGGACTCCAAGTAGCTTTGTCCTTTAGTGCTCTGTTTGTATAGGTACATTGTAGGAGGTTTTTCTAGCTCTTTATTTAAATAGAAAGATATAGGTCCTCTTTCATCCTAGACATACTTGGACAGGAATGTTCCAGTTTTGAGATCTCTCTCATTTATGTGCGGCGAGCCATGTAGTAGTTCTCTCACTGTTTTATTATTAAGTAGCCATGGTCATGCAAGACATCGAATCCTACCATGAATTTTTTCCATTGTATACTATTATTAACCTTTTCTACAAACAGTCCATCCTACCATGGGGTGTTTCCATTGTCTACTACTATGAACCTTTCATTTTAGAAACGATTACGAAGTATATCTTTATTTTATTAATTATTTTGTATTACTTGCAACGAAATATGTTTAGAAGGTTATTAGATCATAAATTTTGTTAAAACTAATTTTTTAAGAAAATTTGTTCATTTGTCAAATTATAGGACAACAATAACTTATTTACTCAATCAATTTTTATTTTATTTTTATATTTTGGACGAAATTTATGTTTTTAATAGAATTTTTTCATAGAAGTAAAATAAACAAAAATATTATGATTTTAAAGAAGTACAAAAATAGAAGATAAAAATTTATAATGCAACGATAGAAGCTCATTGCTGATGATTGGACAAGCGATAACGGTTTCATTCTGGCTCTTCCTATTCCATACCATAAACTAACACATTTGCTTCATTGACATTGGCGCTAGAGGCTCTACCCCCCGCCCACCAGACCTTTATGGAGTTAGCGGACCTAGAGAAAAAATTCCCCCAAGGCTACCCCTGGACGTAAACACGGGACGTAAGTTCGCGAGTGACCCTAAATTAATCCTGAGCTTGTATATCATAAGCATACTAAAAAATACTGAACAAGTATACTATGCGGAAGCTTAAACAATGATAACTAAAAGTCGGGAATACCCAGTACTGTTCTGAATATATAAAATACAATGAGTTTATAACAACAGAAGGATTAAACTCAAAACTAAAATTGAATCTAGTACTTTGTCTGAAAATTCCTCTAACTGACTAAAGTTTCTGTGTCATGATCCAAATCATCGTGATTGGACCCATCCTAACCCTTATGTGGGAGAACCACTGCTACCATCCAACTAAAGCAATTACTCTAGAACCAAGGTATTTAAGTTACGGAAGCAAGTTAAAATAAACTAAAATAATGCAGAAAATATACCTACAACCTGAAAGTCAATGTACCAAAACTCTAACAACGATAAGTCTAAGAACAAGGGTACAACCCCAAAACTAACAACAACTTAATCAATAGTTTGAATCCGAAAAGAGCGGACTTAAACAAAGAGAACTTAAGGAAGCCTGGAAGAACTAGCTCACCCTTTAATTCAAAGCGATCACTGATCTCCTAACGAGATCTGTCAACAGCCGCGTGAAGATGTCTTGTACTCAACAAAAATAAGAGCAAGTGCAGAATCAGTACACAACCACAGTGTACTGGTAGGATCACGCGGCTATCCTACTCGTGTAGCATAAACAAGAAATCACAACATTATAACAGAGTATTGACTAAAATCATCCCTCAACTATGAACCAAATCTAATGTACACCCTTATATTATCTATGTGAGCAAAACATATCCTTATACTATACAAAACATAACAAGAATCATCCTTCAATCTATTTTTGTTAAGAAACTAATTGAACCAATTAAAAAAAATTGGTCATGTCTTGCCCGAGAAGAACAAAGTTACCTAAAAAGAATAATGATATGGATAGAAAATGAATGTTTCATTCTCAGAATTTAAATTTTGTGTGTTGTCAGTTTATATGCTTTTTTGCATAATCAAGTAAATTGACTTGCAACAACATATAAGTTTTGAAGTATTTATATATTACGTTATGATGGTTAGAAATATTATGTAAAAAATTTAGGGAAAATGCACATGTACCCCCCTAGACTATGATCGAAATTCCAGAGACACACCTTAACTAAACTAAGGTCCTATTAGCCCCCTAAACTTTTTTGTTTTATAATTTTGTGTACCTTTTTAGTTTACGTGGCATCCAAATATCTTCCACGCGCCTCAATTGCGTGGAGTCACGGAGTGTGCCACGTAAGACAAAAGGTGTATAAAATCACACACAAAAAAAAGTTCAAAGGGGTAATAGGACATAATTTAGTTTAGGTGTGTCTCTGAAATTTTGGGTATAGTCTAAGGGGGTACTTTTGCATTTTATCAAAAAATTATTCTAAAAGTATTACGTCCAACTATTTAGAGATTTTCTTTAATAAAATATTTAGGGCGCATGTACTTTATATACAATGGAAACATTTTTATATAATGTATAAAAATGTTGAAAATTTAGTGAAATTATGTAGGCGTGTAGTTATGAAAATAAAATAAATAATTATTGTATTCGAAAATTTGATGTTGGAGTAGTATTTCCCATATTTTTACAAGAATATTTAGAATCTTAAAATATTTTGTCTGAATATGATTTAAATCCAAATTTTTTTTTACAAAAAATCACTTAACTTGACTAGATTAACCACGTGTAAATATATTATTCGGCTTGACACATTTAACTTTTTAGTTGGTGGCGTGAGTTTTTTTTTAAAAAATAGACAGAAGGATGAATCTTGCAACTTTTTAGATAGTTCAAGGATGTTTTTTGTTCACTTATATAACACAAGGATGTACTTTAAGTTTAGATCACACTTCAGGGATGATTTAAGCCAAAATCTCCATCATAATACATGCATAAATATCAACATATTCAATGTTATCATAAGAATCAACATCACAATTCACATGGTTCATCACATAGTTGATCCTCTCACAAAACCCAAAGTCAAACTGTTAGCATGCTGGAACGTGGTAATCCAATCCAATTTTATGCCGGAACGTGGCAATCCGATCCAAGTTGGTGTGCCGGAACGTGGCAGTCGATACCAATCACACATCACGATAACACATCAAGATCACCCATTCAAATCATGATTTTATGGTATCGATATTCATATATCTCATTTCAACATCTATGATCAATATTGAAACATGCATAAATGTACAAGTATCAGAACGAATCAAAGCAAGTGTATATCACACAATCATAGAATCAAAATCATCACCTACCTCAAATCCAAGCTTGAATCCCTAAGGCACTTGAATCTTCCTTTTCAAATATTTTCTGCTTGTTCTAGGTCTACAAGAAACTGATATACGCAAGGATCAACAATCAAATGTCTAATTATTCGTATTATCACAAACTGAATAACCTTAGACCAAATTCAAGATCATAATACCCTAATCAGGGTTTTTTCCATCATAATTCTTAGATCAAAACCCTTCCCCATAGATAATAACCCAAGAAAATAGGTACTACAGATTGAAAAATGGATTCGGGGAGTTAAAACATTACCTTTACCCTCAAAAATGGTGAAAACTGTTAAGAAATTGTCTGGGGCGACTTAGTCCTTAAAGTCAAAAAATACCAAATAGGGTCGTCTTAGGGTTTACAAGAGACTTTAAAACGCGTATGGACCTCTCTAGCGGACCCATACCGATGCAGCGATGCCACACCAGCGGCTTAAATCCCGCTACAGCGGCCTCAACGCAGACATAATGTACACATTCAAAACTAGATCTCTTATTCATTACTATATTTTCCCTACACCTTAATGAATTCGATTTTCTAAATCTGGACTAGGTTGGGTAATTCCAAGTTACTACGGAGGAGTCTTCTGGCCCCAATTCTTTCTTCATTGACTTTTCCATAACGATGGAATCAGGTCATTATAATAGATATCAATTTACCCATCACTCGTCCCCGAGTGATCAACTAGGAAAAACTTGGGTAAAATAAAGATACAGTAGTATCTGAAACGTCCAATTACAAGGGATACTTATCTCGCATGACCTTCTTACAAGATCTCATTACCTCCAACCTCAAACCTACCAATTTAATACCTACACATTCTCCCTTACCATGCATCAATGAAGTCATCTCAACACTCGAGTAATACATATTGTTGTATGTAAACTTAACTAATCAACAAAACGAATCTCAACACCACCAAAGTTGATCGTACACACGTCTGCCACATATTATAAAGGATCTTGACACAATCATAAGGACGAATCCTTCTTCACATAACCATGATAAAATTCTAAAATCAAAACTCGCCACAATTGGAGGTGAACCTAAATCAACTAACACACACTCATGATATTCAAACAATCATAGTTCTTATTAACATCTCCATCTCACAACATAAATTTCCATAAGCTTAAGTTACAAAAGTTTCAATCTTAGAAATCAGATACTCGTGGGGGGACATGTCCATACATAGCACCCCTCAAACAACACTATCGAAATGCTAGATTTAGTAATTTCATATTACCTCTTAAGAACAACATAATTTAATTCAAAGATCCCTGCATTCAACAACACATAATTGATATATGAACTCGACGACAAGAAGAATATCGTCGGACAACCATAATTACGCAAGGTAGCTCTTCTATAAATCCTCCTAAGCAAGATGGTACATGTACAACCTCGGAAATAAATTAACAACTCCTAGACAACACCACATAAGACATCCTAATAACTAATTTTCCCAATTATCCCACTCATTCAAGAGAACATCGCAATATCGGTACACTTGATCCACCACTAGAGATCCATCCAAAAAATAAAAATATGTGTGACCATAGGTAGTTCATAACGCTTCCAATCATGTAAAAAATGAAACACATGGTCACATGAGAATTTATCGAATAACACGAAAGGTTTTCCTTTGTAGAGTCAATACCAGTCATTCCCATTCACTTGACTCAACATACTCTTCACATCCTTCGATTGGAGCAAACACTCTTAAAACCAACAACTATGATAAACACGCCGACCACTGAACTTATTTTAAGCCAACACCTTCAGAATGAAAACCTTACTCAAATACCTTAACAATCAAAAGTGATAAACTTTACAAACTCAAATCAAGTGACAGTCTTGTCAAATGCTCAATACTTGATACAAGTGACCATTCCACACCTTGAAAAAATATATCACCACGAATATAGATGTACAATGAAAAATTTGAATTCTAAATTCAATTCTCTAACGCAAACCTCTTATCTATCAATATTAGCTTATATGTTTATTTAATGACCTTAATCCCTTCGGACCCTCCACAGTGGTACCTATCCTTTTGTAGCGGCGTCGCTGCAGTGATACCAATCCTGATATAATGGCACTTTTTGAAACAGTGATCTCTCGTTTGAAAAGTCCTAAAAATCTTATAATTCCAATCCCCGTCTCGTTCGCTACAGCGGCACCCATCTCGCTGGAGCGGCGTCACTGCAGCGGCACAAGTCCAGGCAGTGAGATTTTTAGAGAATTTCTATTCTCCCTTTTTACAACCACTCTTAACCCACTACTCTCAAAAAATACCATTAACGCTTAGGTCGATTCCCCGAGATCTATTTATCCCATTTAAAACAAAACAAGGCACTTTTCATCACTCTCGAGCTAATGTTTGTACACTCCTTTCTCGAGTCATTTTTCAATAGTTTTTAACCAATCTGATGGACGTGTGACACTATTACCATGTTCACAACAACACTAATGAAGTTACGCATCTCTGCACCCAATTATCTACACCTCTAAAGATAACTCTTTAGACTTCCCAGTCAAAACAATATTCTTGCCCTCACCTCTCTTTAAAGGTTGTATTACATCCCACTATACTTTTCTCCTTAAAACTCTATATGAGTGGTGTCCTACCAACTCTTAAAACTTCACATAGAACCACGTTACTCACCAAATATTAGAAGTATACAACCTTAGATATTCACAAGTCAGAATTACTACACCAATTAGCTTAGCCACAATCTTATTATATAGTTGCATCTCATCACAATATACTACAAACTCTTATTACCATTATGTTCAGTCTGCCCTGACCATCTCTACAAGTAAAAATTTTCATCGACATAACACCTCAAACTCATGTATACTCATCAACTTCAAAAGACTAACCAATCTTGGTACGCACTTTCTAACTAGAATCATCAATTTACTTCACCCAAGTATACTCAATAGAACTTTCTTTATCCATAAGTTTTTCATTATGGTATTAATCCACTCCCTTATGGATTAATATAAAATCACCAGTCATCATACTACCATCCTTCTTTTTTAACAAACAAGACAGGAGCCCCCACAGGGAAACACTAGGATTGATGAAACCTTTTTCAAGAAGCCTTTGGATTTAAGCTTTAAGATCTCTAAATTCTAACACAAAATGAATAGACTCAACAGTGGGGGATTCGACCACAACATCCCTAATATGAACCAATTACACCAAATAATCCTTCCGTACCAGTTTGCTAGCCCGAATGAAGGATATGATCTTATCTAGCTTAGACTTGTACAACCCTTTCCACTCTAATCTTTCCCTACCGGGGATCTCTAGAGTTATCGTCTTGGCATCACAATTAAGCCCGGTATAATAGGGGAACAACATAGTCATGCCTATGATTATATCGAGTAAATCATATCCAGCTTAACCAAATCAACAATCTGAGAATCCACCACACAACACGACAACACGATATACATGGGTGACTATGACTGACTCTTCGACTAGCGTAGATACATGGATGAGGGCATCAAGTATATCACAACTCACATCAAATAACCAGGAAATTGCACTGACATGTAAAAATAAGTAAAATCCATATCAACAACAATTTTAGCACTTGTGATCACTACATCTGACCCTCATATGCCTAGGTTCTCCACAATTTTGACACACCTTATAACTTATATTCGATTTTTGAACACTGAGGTACAATTCGGGGTCCATAATTATTATTAGGAAAATAGGGGAAACAGGGCTGAGATTCTATCTCGCCCTATCCCAATCTAGCGGTATAAATCCCGCTCTGGCAGGAAGAATCCCACCCTAGCGACCATAACAAAAATAGAACCCAAGCCAATTAATCTTCTGGGCCTTTTATCTTTTCTAATTTCCACCAAGCTAAGGTCCCACATTTACTTAGCACCATTGTAATAATCCCCATAGCTAGGACAATAATTAGTTACCTCGAGTAAATCTTAACGACACACGTTCCACAATTTCCCTTACGTTACATTCAACACTACAACTTACTCATTCCCATGATACACCTAGATATTCACACGATTATCAATTGGTCGTAACACATATCAAGATTTCTCCCTGACAAGCCACATCATAATTTATCTAGCCCCTTGACCCTAATCTCATGATGATTTTCCTTTTACAACTAGTCCCACGACACTGAAGTGGTTACAACTGGTTTACTTTCAACATTTAGACGAACACATCGCATATATCATATTCAATCAAGCAATATTAGGCACCTAATCATATCAAAGCATTCAAGTAATACACCCTTTACATTAATAGTTAATTTGAGACAACTAGAAGCACACATTCACCGTTCCAAGATACAATTCACAGATAAGTACAAATCCTTAAATAGTTAATTCTCTTCATAGATAATTGTTACTAATGATCCATGCCTTATATAATCCCTAAGGCCAAATACCAATTGGAACCTCCTCAATTTCAATTATCTTGCTTGTGTTCCATCTAGTTCACTTCGTTGAGATACCAATTGGAATCGGGATATAACAATTGGACTCAACTCGTATCACAAGCTACAATAGTAGCCAGCGAGCCCCATTAAACTGCTAATTTCAATCACATAAATTGTCTAAACCTAATACTTAACCACCTCATTCTTTAAATTATAGTAACCAGAACTTAAATCAATCCTACAGAAAATCAATGCACCTTACAGTTGGTCAAAAATGTCGTCTATCTGAGGCAATGGATAATTGTTCTGAGTGGTAACCCTATTCAACTATTGGTAGTCTATAGACCGTATCTCCTTATAGTGACGGTGTTATCACTGTTACTGCTCTACTTCAAACCATAGAGTGCAGTAGGAAAGATAATGATTTATATCGCCCAGATACCAATTTGATTCAAGTCATAACATGAAGGAGTAGAAAGAAATTAATTTTTCCTAAAGTCTTATAGCCTCTCGAAGAAATGTACGGACGTCAACGTACTGTTCCACAAGACTCTACTAGACTCATTTTGGTACAATGGGATCAACAAACTTAGGCTCTGATACCAACCTTGTCATGACCCAAAATGCCATGATTGGCAACCACCCTAACCTTCAATTGGGAGAACGACTATTGCCATTCAACTAAAGAAATTACAATAAAACCAAGGTATTTAAGTTACGGAAGCAAGTTAAAATCAACTAAAACAATGCGGAAATACGCTTTTGAAAGTCAATGTACCAAAACTCTAACAACGACAAGTCTAAGAACAATGGGTACAACCCCGAAACTAATAGCAACTTAACCAATAGTTTGAGTTTGAAAAGAGTGGACTTAAACAAAGAGAACTCAAGTCATCCCGAAAGAACTAGCTCGCCCTTGAATACGAAGCGATCACTGATCTCCTAAGCGAGGTCTATCAACAATCGCGTGAAGATTCCCTATATTCAACAAAAATAAGATCAAGTATAGAATCAGTACAACTACCGTGTACTAGTAGAATAACGCGGCTACCCACTAGTGTAACATAAACAAACAATTGCAATATTATAACACATACATAAATATCAACATATTCAATGTTATCATAAGAATCAACATCACAATTCACAAGCTTCATCACATAGTTGGTCCTCTCACAGAACCCAAAGTCATTCCATATAATGCCAAAATAGTACCAACATGGTATATGTTGCTCCTCAATATACACGCAAGTGTACGTGGTCGCACAAATAATATAGATTCTTTTTAGAAACAAGTTATGTTTCCCAAGGGACTTATGATCAATTTGTATTCAAACTTAATTCCACAACGGAAAGTAAAAGTAATTGTTTCAAGAGTTGATGATTTATTATTAACTACGACTACTTTAGCAATAAATAAAAGTAACTAAGATTGAACGATTTAAAGATGGTGGTTCAATCAAGAAAAAGGAAATTCCAAGGCTGCAACGTACGTTGAATCTCATGCATCATAGTATTGGCTTAGAACTAATTTTTGGTTGTCATGTTCTTGGCTTATAGGGTTAATTATATGAGTCGGGCTATACACCTCTCATCGCGTACCCCAATTAGATACCTAACTACATTGTTGAGCGGGATAAGTAATCTAATTGGCAAGCATTTATATTTCATCCTATTTCGTAACCAATCAAGTTATTCGTCTGAACGTCACTCATGAACACAAATCACCTCAATCTAATGGGTTGATCGAGCTCTCTATGTTCTCTGGTCTATCTAATCCCTCCTCTCTCAATTTTAAGATTAGACACTAATTTTATCTTATGGTGATCAAGCATAAAATACTAAAACAAGAATGTAGAAGTAACTTATGTTGACAACCAAGAATCAATTCAAAAACAAACAATATTCAACATTCAATTCATAGATGAAGCCCCAGAACTAGGGCGATTAGCTACTCATACTATTCAAAAACCACAAAAGATGATTATTCATGTGATTTCCGAAAAATAAAAGAGTTGGAAGATCAAAACCTATTAAAAACTTGAATTTTGCTCTTGCACTCCAATTAAAAATTCGAACCCTAACAATGAGGCCCTAAGAGTCTATTTATAGTAAATAGGAAAATAAAGTCGAATTCTACTTCAACTAGGAGTCCTTTTAATTTCAACTTTCTTCAAAAACTCCGCACAGGGTTGGGCGCGCTGCGCCTGGCATGCTAGCGCGCGGGGCTACCAGTGCGCCTAAAGCCATCCTTAGACAACATGCCTGGCGTGTCGTGCCCTTGATGCGCCAAGGTTGCATGGCCGCCGCGCCTGGCTGCCTCTTGTCGCCTTGATTTTTTTTTTCTTCCAATACTTGATCATTTCCATTAGTACATGAGAAATCACTAATCATGTATATTATGGTGCAATCATCACAATCTTGAGAAAAAAACATGTTAGTTAGATTAGATAATGTCCTAAACTAATGTTAAAGATGGGTAATTTGTAGTAATTGGGCATTTAAATATGCTCAATATCACAACCCGACACTTAAACAGTTGTTAGTCCTCGAACAACTCTATCTTATCAAATTACGCTCTTAACCCTTTGGACACTTCACCTCGCTTTACAATCAACCAAACTTATTTAATCATGAACTTGTGCCGCACTTAATGCAATGAATTTCAACTCTTCTTTATAGTCTACCACTAAAATAATTTACAACCTCTATGCATGACTCCTTTCAAATAGTTTTGGGCTAATGCAACATCATAGAGACATACCACAAGGGCAACCACCAAACATTTTTCGTGAATGCCCTCTCCAATATAGTATAGCCTTTATTTTAACACCAACTATCAATTCATTATAGTACTAAGTCCCTTTTTCATAACATGAACTCTCTCCCTAACAAATAAAGTTTCACACCTTCTCACATGCCATAAGCTTGCCCTTTGTGTACTTTAATTTTCAGAGTATGTTCACATAGAATCAAGAGGACTTTCATTCGGTTATAATGTCGGCTTTTGGTAAGGAGGGATGCGTTTGGGTAGCTTGTAGTGACTCATTCTCCCTAATCCACATGTTTTGTTTTACTTGCTAACATTCACAACTTTTTATTTCCCTATTACATGTTTTCCAATTGACTTCAATTTCTTGCATTTACTTTCACTTGAGCCCCATTCTTTTTGCACAAACCCCTTGTTGTATGTACATATTTTTTGTTAATTCCAACTTCAACAACTTGGGGTCTCATTTGTGTACCATTTCTTTTCTTTTCTTCTCCAAAAAACCACTACCACCCTATTCATTTCAACCAAACTTGCCATTTCTTCAACTCAACAAAGTGCATTAAGGACTTTTTGATCAAACTAATGGTATCAATAAAAAAGATTTAGATCAATTAAGTGGGTTAGAAAAAATTAAGGCTACAAGGCTCTATGGGGCTTAGCTAGGGGTATTTTATTTGGAAGCATACAAGGGACATTCAAACTTGACTATTCAAAGAAACGCCTCAATCACATTCCACAATTCACACAAGTTACTCATTAAGCACACTTGGGGCAAGTTATAGATGTTATTCAATGCAAAACTAAACAAACATTCTCACACATGGCATCACTTCACACATAAGGACCCAAACTTGTAGCATGCTCACATACAATGCATTGCGGTGTGTCCACACAATTAAGCCCAACTTCTTTATTTTCCAATTAGAGTCAAACACAAATAGATTATGCTTGTTTTCATGGTTACTATCTTACTAATGAAAACAAAGTGTTGCCACCCATGACATCTTGCCAACTATTAAGACAAGGTTTCAAAGTGCCAAAGATATACGTTTCATATTTCTACTCCTAATGAATAATCTTCCCTTAAGACGGTCGTTATCCATCCATCATCAAGAAATGTCATTTCTAGACGACTCTAAGACTCAATAAAGCAATAAACTAGACCTAAATGGTTCAAAGGGACTATCCTCCGGAAAAGAACCAAAAATAAAATGCGAGGAACCTTCTTAAAAATAGAAAAGACTCGATAAAGCAATAAACTCTGTACAATGAGTTCAAATTCCACCCCACACTTAAATAATACATTGTCCCCAGTGTTCAAAATTAAAAAAAGTGCAAAGGTAAAATAGAACTGCCTGTCGGCCTCTAGGCCACGTCCGAAGCACTCCAGTTCTAGTGGCATCGAACTCATCCTCTACCGAGCCATCCTCTTCATCAGCCCTGGCATCATTATCATCAATTGGTTCCTGGAACGTCAAACCCATCCTACACATGTGTATAACACTTTCTGTCAAAGGGTACCAATCGGCTAGTGTGTCCATCTCTTCCTCAGTCACAGGATGACCAATAATCCGCAATTGCTATTCGTCCATGCAAAACATGCGCCCCATCCAACTATCATCACAAGCTTGCCTATCAATAGCAGTCGACACGGGACCGTGGGATGGATTGTGTGCTTTAGTGCGCGTGACATCGACGAAGTGGCACACAAGATTGGGGGCACTCAGAGGGCACACATTATGAACCTCCTCCTCAATAATTAACGCCTTAAGGTACCTAGTAATGATTCTCCCGTAACATAAACACCATCGCTTGTTGGTCCTAAACTTGAGCATATTCTGACTCAAAATGGCCCCCACATTGACCAGTAATCTCTTCATTAAATGATAAATCAACACAACCCTCTCCCTAGTTACATCGGTCATGTGTTTTCCTCGGAGTAAAGTGATACACACAATCTTAAGCCAAACGCAAGCCTCCAAGTTAAGGTGCCTATAGTAAGGTGTCAAGTGGCGACCCGTATCCCTAACCCGATCCCGATCCCACCTATCAACAGAAGTCACTCCACTCAAGGTATGTCATATATCACGATAAGGGGTTCGTTAAACCATAGCAAGAAACTGAGCATGATCACAATTAGGGGAACCCAAAAGGTCA
Source organism: Solanum sitiens (assembly GCA_016801875.1). Classification (NCBI taxonomy): domain Eukaryota; kingdom Viridiplantae; phylum Streptophyta; class Magnoliopsida; order Solanales; family Solanaceae; genus Solanum; species Solanum sitiens. Next base: position 840,589 of record JABWTJ010000296.1, read on the forward strand.
CTTAACACTTCAACACAAAATTGCACCCCACTATTTCTAACGAATTCACTATTATTCTCAACAAGGCGAGTATTCCTATTCGCGTAAAATTCACGAAACAAACTCAAATTGCACTCACCTTTATTTACGAAGACATATTGAAGTCCCAACACAGTGATTGTTGAGAAATTTGCAGCGCAATTGCTCCTCATCAACGTATTCATCGCTTAAATACTTGTATTCCTATTGGGTGTTGTACCAATAAGTGCCATATTGTATCACCGCCTGCTCACCGAATATTTGGGGCAGCAAATCAGTGGTTTCCTGACTTGAACTTCTGGCAGCCACCCCTTTTCTACTTCTCTAGGTTCCCAAACCACTAGAAACCTTTTTACCTTTTGAAGCCAGGACAATACCAAATTTGTTGAAGAAACTAGAAAAAGAAGAAAAGAGATTAGGGGAGAAATGGTGGTGGGTCGGGCGTTTAGTGGGGTAGATGGGGATTTTGGTGGTTTGGAGTGGAGTGATTTGTGTGGTAGAAAGTTGAGGAAAAGTGAGGGGGAAAGTTTAATGGAGGATTTTGTGAGTGGGAAAGATATGGGGGAGAAGATGGAGTGAAAAGGGAGGAGAATTTGGGGAAGATGAGTTTGGGGAAGGTGGAGGATTTTGGGGGAAGATAAAATGAATGGGGAGGGGTGGAACGGTTATAGAGGGTAATTAATGGGAAATTGGGGAATGAATGGGTAGGTGGGGAGGTGGAAAAGTGGATATTTTGTGGGTCCCACGAAATAAAAAAATTTAAGAAAATTCGTAGACCTAGGTGGGGCGCGGCGCACTGCCAATGCGCCCAAAACAAGCCTCAGTCAAACGAGGCCTAGCGCGGTTCGCCTGCAGTGCACCCAAGCCATTGGCGCGTCGCGCTTGTAGTGCGCCCAAAACAGGCCTCAGTCAAACGAGGCCTGCGTGGCGCACCTGCAGTGCGCCCAAAATAGGCCTTTGTCAAACAAGGCCTGGAGCGACGTGCCTGCAGTGCGCCCAAGCCTTTGGCGCCACGCATATGCAGTGCACCAAAAATAAGCCTTAGTCAAACGAGGCCTGGCGTGGCGCGCCTATAGTGCACCCACCATCGGTGTTGTGCCTTTGTTGTGGCACATTTAGGGTATTTTGTGCTACCAGTGCGCCCAAAAGTCGTCTCTGAACTTTTCCTTTGGCGTGGCACACCCTAAGTGAGCGCCAAACTGTGTTTGTAGCTTGTTTCATCTAGTTACGGGCACCTTCTTCTCCTTTGTCCTGCACATCAACCAAACAGCGTGACCTAATAATGGTGGGTTGCCTCCCACCCAGCGCCTTAGCTTTGCTCGTGGCATGCCTCATCTTTTTGTATTTTTCATTTTCCTATCCAAAGTCCTATTTAACTAACAACTAGAATTATTTTTAAGACTCTACGCATACGAATTTAAAGCTAAACTGAAATTACAATATGAAGCAAGATTATTACCTATTACATAGACATCACGGGTTGCCTCCCATGTAGCGCTTGACTTAACGTCGCGACACGACGCAACTTGGATCATTCATCATTTACCTCAAGAGCCTCCCGATCATGATCCAAATCAGCACCAAAGTAGCATTTCACTCTTTGCCCATTCACTAAGAACGTAGGACCAATCTCTCCTTTTAGTTCAACAGCCCCATGTTGGGTCATTCTTACCACTTCGAAAGGACCACTCCATTTAGATCTTAGTTTTCCAGGGAATAACCTAAGTCTAGAGTTAAAGAGTAGTACCTTCTCTCCCGTATTGAAGGTACGAGCTACTGTGTGCATATCATGCCATCTTTTCATCTTTTCTTTGTATAGATTGGAATTCTCTTAAGCATGACGTCTAAACTCTTCAAGTTCATGCAACTGATTCACTCTCGTTCTAACGGCTAGCTCAGGGTCCAAGTTCAACTTCTTAATGGCCCAACAAGTTTGGTGTTCTAATTCCGCCGGAAGATGACATGCTTTACCAAATACTATGTGATAGGGAGAAGTCCTTATGGGTGTCTTGTATGCAGTCCTATAGGCCCACAATGCGCCATCTAATTTCTCAGACCAATATTTCCTTTGCGCATTCACTATTTTCTGCAAGATTTGCTTTACTTCTCTATTCGACACCTCCACTTGGACATTTGTTTGCGGGTGGTAAGCTGTAACAACCGTATGACGAATATCGTACTTAGCAAGAAGGTTCTTCACAAGATTGTTAATGGAATGCTTACCTCCATCATGTATAATTGCCCTTGGAGTGCCAAAGCGAGTGAAGATGTGTTTCTTGATAAACTTGATCACCACCCTTGAGTCATTGGAGGGAAGAGCGACATCCTCAACCCATATACTCACATAATCCACAACCACCAGAATGTATTGGTTTCTTGTAAATAGTGGAAAGGGACCCATTAAGTCAATACCCCACACATTAAAAAATTTCACCTCCAAAATGTTGTTTAGTGGCGTCTCGTGTCATCTTGAGATATTACCCAACCTCTGGCATTTGTCACAACCCTTACAAAAGCAATAGATCATTAAATAGCGAGGGCCAAAAGAAACCATATTGTAATACCTTATGAGAGTGCGATCTCATTTGTGGTGACCTCCATATTGGCTAGCATTACAACTCTCTAGCACTTTGTTAACCTCAGACTCCGTAATGCATCTTCTCACTACCTGGTCGACACCTTGCTTGAACAAGAATGGTTCATCCTAAATGTAGAACATGTCATCATGGTTCAACCTTTTCTTCTATTGAGTAATTGCACCCGGAGGATACTCGCCACTCACTATCAAGTTCACAATATTCGCATACCATGGCACATGGGTGATATCCAGCGCCATCAATTTTCATCCGAAAACTCTTCACGGATTTGCTCACCCTCATTCATATGTGAGAAGTCCTCCAACCTAGATAAGTAATTAGTTATTTGTTTTTTCATACCTTTTCTATCTTTGATATCAAGTTCAAACTCTGAGAGAAGCAGTATCAAATGATTCAACCTTGGTTTAACATCCTTCTTATTAAATAGATACCTAATAGCTGCATGGTCTGTGAAAACAATTACCTTGGTTCCTACCAAATACAATCTGAACTTGCGAAGGCGAGCACTAGCGCTATCATCTCCTTCTCAGTCACTGTGTAATCTGCTTCTGTAGAGTCAAGGGTCTTGCTTGCATAGTAAATGGAGTGGAACACTTTATTATTTCTCTATCCCAACACTGAACCCACTGCTAAATCACTCGCATCACACATGAGTTCAAACGGTAATTCCTAATCAGGAGCAATTAGAATGGGAGCCTCAATTAAGTTATTTTTAAACATCTCAAAACCTCTCAGACACATCGCATCAAAGTCAAACTTTACCTCATTTTCCAAAAGACTGCACATAGGTCTTGAAACTCTTGGAAATATCCTTGATGAATCGCCGGTGAAAACTTGCATGGCGAAGGAAACTACGCACCCTTTTTATAGAAATGGGAGGGGCAAATTCCTCAATGATTTCTACCTTGGACTTATCAACCTCTAACCCAGATTTAGACACCTTGTTTCCCTACACTATTGCCTCTCTAACCAAAAAATGACACTTCTCCCAGTTTAGAACTAAGTTAGTGTCTTCACATCTAGCAAGTACTTTATCCAAATTCCAGAGACATACCTCAAAATACTTCCCAAAGACTGAGAAATCAACCATGAACACCTCTACTAAGTCTTCCACCATATCATGAAAAATGGACAACATGCACCTTTGAAAATTCGCGGGTGCATTGCAAAGTCCGAGTGACATGCGTTTGAAAGCATATGTGCCTTAAGGATAAGTGAACGTGGTCTTTTCCTGATTCTCAGGTGCAATCAAGATCTGGTTGTAATCGGAATAACCATCTAAGAAACAATAGTAATCTTGTCCAGCTATTCGGTCAAGCATCTAATCAATGAAGGGAACGGGGTAGTGATCTTTGTGGGTAGCATAATCTATTTTCTGGTAATCCATACAAATTCTCCACTCGGTCACTGTCCTAGTAAGAATAAACTCATTCTTTCGTTCCTTACCACAGTCATACCTCCCTTCTTGGGAACACATTGCACCGAACTTACCCACTTAGTATCAGAGATTGGGTACACATTTCCAGCATCTAACCACTTTATTACCTCTTTTCTCACCACTTCTTTCATCAAAGAATTCAGTCGACGTTGATGTTGTGCACTAGGTTTGTGATCTTCTTCCATGTAGATTTTGTGCATACACAACGCCGGACTAATTCAATAAATATCAGCTATTTTCCATCCAATCGCCTTCTTTCTCCGCTTTAGGATCCTCAATACCGCATCAACCTGTATTTCAGATAAATCTGCAGAAAGTATGACAGACAAAGTTTCATTAGCGCCCAAAAATGCATACCTGAGATAAGTCAACATTGTTTTCAATTCCAGCTTTGGGCCCTCCTCAATGGAAGGTTTGGATGGTGGCCCTAACTCACGCTCTAATGGTTCCACTCTTTGCTTATGAGGGTCCACAATTGACAGATTTAGACGTGTTTCTATCTCTCGGGCCTCTGTGTCTTCATCTTTCTTATGACCCACTAACACTCTTTCTAAGAGGTCATCAGGCACAACTAATTGTGACTCTACTATCCTATCAACCATTGTACTAGCAGACAACTCTTCATAAATAGAGTGTAATTTAAGAGCGCGATAAACATCAAATACCTCTACCTTATCATGTGCCCTCATGGTCAATTGGCCTTCTGTCATATCAATTAGTGCCCTACCCGTGGCCAAGAAAGGACGTCCCAGAATAAATGGGACTTCATGATCAGTTTCAAAGTCTAAGACCACGAAGTCTACCGGAAAAATCAATGAACCTTTTTGCACTAACACATCCTCTACTACCCCCTCAGGCCTAGCAATAGATCTATCTGCGAGTTAGAGGATAACGATGGTTCATTTTGGACTATCCAACCCGAGTTAAGATACAAAGATAAGGGCATCAAGTTTATGCTTGCCTCTAAATCACACAATCACCGGGCATGAACACTTAGCCCAACAATAATATGCACAGTGAAACTATCTGGATCTTTTAACTTTTGGGGCAATCTGTTTTGGATTAAGAGTTGCACTCTTCAGTAAGTGTTAAAGTTTATACTCCATAAGAATCCTCTTTCTATCCACAATATCCTTCACAAACTTAGCATACTTGTTGATACCGTGCAAAATATCAAACAAAGGCAGATTAATGTAAACCTGTTTAGAGAGAGAGAAACTTACCAAAGCATTCATCTTCATTTTGATTTCTTAACCTTTGTGGAAACGGAGGGGGTAACTTCTTTTGAGGAATGGGTGCCTCAACATTGGAGCTTTTTACTACCTCTTCCACTTTCTTCCCCTTGGTACTTACCTCATTGTCTCTCTTTTTTGAGCTAGTTGCTCCAATTGCAGCCCACTTCTAGTACTTGTCTCATGCAGTTTCTTGGGGTTGGGCTCATTAGCACCGGGCAACCCACCTCGGGGATGCAAGTTCAAATTATTTGCCACTTGCGCAACTTGTTTCTCTAAACTCATTTGGGACATTTGGATGTTTTTGATGTTGTCATCCTTCTTATCTATTCTAGCACTTATCTTGGTCCCCATTTTAGACATGAGCTTTTGAAATAGCTCTTCATTGGTCATCCCCCCTTTAGGTACACTAATATTTACACTTTGGTTGGGATTTTTGTATATATTGTTGACCAACCCCTTAGGTGCGGTATTGATTTGCCCTTTGTGCCTAATTTTGGTTTTGGTTTTGATTCCCCCCCCCCCCCCCAAGAAAAGTTTGGATGGTTTCTCCAACTATGGTTTTAACTATTACCATAATTTTATTGGCCTTGGCCCCTTTGTAAATTAGCCATATAATTCACAGAATCCGGGTTTGCCTCACATTGCTCAGTGTCATGGGTTCCACTACCACAAACCCCATACTAATTTGTTGTTTATTGCACCACATTTACCGATGCTTGATTTAGAGCCAACTGCTTAAATTGTATGGTCATGCTGTGTTGCATTGTGTCTGTTTTGACATTTAATGTCGTGGCTTGATCTATATCTAAGATCCCTGCAGCTTTTTGGGTTGTGGTTCTAGATATTTCCCCCTCGTACCCTTGGTTCCCTTCCGATAGTTTATCAAGTAAATCAAAGAATACTTCACTTGTTATGCAAAGGGCTTGTCCACCTGCTTCACTATTAAAAAGAGCATGAGCATTATATTCTAAACCCTCAAAAAAAGCGTGAGATAATACCTCATTAGTCTGCATGTGGTGTAGCCAAACATTCAACATTTATTTGAATCGTGTCCATGTTTGGTACATATCTTCCTTGTGCTTTTGAGAAAAGATTGTTATTTCACCTCGTAGGTTGGCGTTTTTCTTGGATGGGTAGAATCGACTTAAGAACTTCTTTGTTAGATTGTCCCAAGTGTAATGGAGTTTGGTGGTTCAGAGTCTAACGATCTCCTTGCAGCTCCCAACAATGAGTATGGGAACAATGTTAGTCTCACATAGTCCAGTGAGACTCCAAGTGGGATATAGGTATTAGTGATCTCTATGAAGTTCCTAAGATGGAGTTGAGGATTTTCATGGGGGAGACCAGTAAATTGCCCATTAGTATGGGGAATGTGCAACATATTCCGCTTTAATTCAAATCTCCTCCCTGGTGGAGGTTTACTAATACTAGATGCCAAATTAGCGGTGAGTGGGACTACCACATCTCGCACTGGTCTTGCTGGAATGATAGGGACTTAGGGGGTATTCTTTGGTTAACATTCTCCAGTTTGCTCGAAAACCTCGGGTTATTCACATATTTCAGATTATCTTTGTAACACTCTAAAAGTTCAAAACTTAATCTAGAGCCTCACATGATTGTCTAAGGTCTATAACACTGTTTTAAGGTCAATAATAATGAATAAAAGTCATTTAGGAAGTTTTAGAGTCAAGACGTCAAGGAACGTCCACGACGTCCGGAGAGTAGTGCAAAAGGTGCTAGTGTGCCTTAGCCTATTTGACGGAGTTTTAGGAGTTGGAATTTGATGAGATTTGGTGGTAAGGTGTCTAAAATATATTTGAGTTTATTTATGGTCGAAACGTCTGGGTAAGACTCCTCAAGGACCAACCAAAGGGTCCCCCTTTCATTTTGACCCAAAGATGCCAATGAAGGCAGTGCAGGCCAGTAACCATCGACGGTTGCAAGCGACGAGGCATGGCCTGATCGAAGTGGCGTCGATGCCTCCATCGATGGTCACTTATCCATTTTCATGAAAGGGTCCTTTTGGCAAGTCTCAGTCGCAAATGACAGATGTACAACACGGGGGTGGAGGGGTGGGGTTGGCCGTCGACTGACCTATGGCCCATGGGTCGGAGTCTCGTAGGTCAGGTCTGCATTTTCTGGTGAGTTTTAAGTTAATGCATTTAATTAATTAGTTAGGGGTTAAGTGAGGTCTAATTAAGTTAGTTAATGACTTATATAAAGAACTAAACCTAATTAAACTAACCCAACTCCAATATTTTCCAAAACACAATTGCTCTTTCTTCTCTCTTCTTTCTCTCTCCCAAATAAAAGAACTCCATTGAAGGTCTAGGTCGAGGTATAAGGGAATCAAGAAGGGTGCTTTTATCCATCATTCTTCATCAATTAACAAGATATGGGATCCTTTCACCTTTGGGATTCCTTTCCCCAAAGGGTTCTTCCAAAATTGATTTCAAAAAGATGAGTTTCAAGTGGGTTTTCTTCTATTACGAATTTGATCTTCTAAATTGTATTGTCTATGGTTTATTTTGGTTATTATACTTAGACTATGATGTATTATAATGAAATTATGCTAGTTCTTTATGAATTAACCTAGTGTGTGAAGTAGATGAATTGATGTATAGCGATTCAATTGACTTGATTATTGTGTTAATTACTATTGTGTGATGATAATACACCTGTTGTTGGGTTGAATTGGTTTGTTGATGGTAAAACCTTGGATGATGGCTTGTGAAGGAGATGTGGTGAGTCTTGTGATCTCAATCCTTTACTTCAATTATGATTACTTGTGTTTAGTGATGAAGTTATACTGAAGTATACCTTATGATAAGATTGATTAGGGTTGGTATGATGTTGAATTGAAATATCTTGATTTATGGCTTGTGTGTAACAACCCCAAAAATGAATATGCTAAGTAATGCTTAATGGGTCTAGAATGCCTACGATTAGAACGGGTTCACACGGATTGATGCGCGTAGAACCAGACCTCTGAACCCTTGCTACAGCCAAGCCAACTAACTTGGGGAGTTAGTTGAGCTAGGAAAGGTTGGGTCCAGCCATGTAGGACTCTCAAATATGAAAATTTACTCGAATGAGTCTTTACCGGACTTAAAAAGGGAAAATCATAGTTTTGGAGGGTCTAGGGGTAAAATGGTCTTTTTCCAAGCTAAGGGTAGTATCGTAATTACCCTAAATATATAATTAATTATTTAATTAATAAGGTGGAGGGGCAATTAGGGGAGAGAGGGCCGAAAATTGGCTCCTGAAGTGAAGTCTTGCTCCACCCGGGTTCGAGCCTAGGTGGAAGCAATGAATTAAAGTTGTTTTAATTTAAGTTGATAAATTAATGTAATTAATTAATATTTATGATTTATTAGCTGATTAAATTAAAAGGTAAATAAGATTTTTAATATTTAATAAAAACCTTATTTGACTAAGTCCTAAACTAGACTCCTAAGCCTAAGCTAACTCTCTCCTCTCACGCTCATCTCTCTCTCACGTCTCTAGCACTCTCACTCACGATTCTCTCTGCCAAATAACTTAAAAAAACAGTAGGTAAACCAAAGTTCTTCACACTTGAAGAACTCACAATGAAAAATTATAAACAAACAACTAATCAATCATGTAGGCAAAGAGAAGGTTTTCCGTCGAGTTTGGTGTTGAACTTTGGTGTTGGACGTGTGTTTGGAGGAGTTCTTTGGGCAGCAAGTCGAGGTTTGAACGTCAAAAAGGTATGGGTTCTATTCTCTCTTGGTCCCTTTCCCAATAGACCCCTAAGTTTCAGACGAATCAATTCCGAGAACTAGAGTTGTTCCCCGTTGCATGTCCCTATCACTAGCTCCCATTAAATCATAGGTTGGTTATGTTTGCTGGTAGAAAAATATGGATGAAACGTGTTTTCATGATGATTATGTGTTTATATGTATGTTCAGAATTATGTGACTTATGTTGATGTTTTCCGAAAATGTAACTACGTGTGTTTGTGTGTGTTGCCGTGGCTATTGTTCATGGTTTAGGACTTGAAATGGCATGATAGTTCTTTATATTTCATGTACACATGTTGATGTAAATCGTGATGTTCATATGAGTTGAAATGTGTCTGATTTGAATGATAATTTCTTGGCTAAACGAATCCATGAAAAATGAACCTAAGAACGTATTAAATGATCTACGAACTACCCTATGAATTTACGTATAAATGTTGAAGAAAGTAGGCTGCAAAATGTGATTAAAATTTCCAGCATTTTGATGGTTTAGTTTCGGCTAATGTTGAGGTTTAAGAGAGTTTGAAAATATTGTTTAAAACATGTGAGGTCAGTTGGGATTGAACCCAAGACCTCACTATAAGAAAGCTATGATTAAAGAAAAGAAATGTGAGGCGTGGGAATCGAATCCACGACCTCTAGGCAGTAAAGGAGAAAGGAAAAATGAAAATAAAAGGAATGTGAGGCGTGGGAATCAAACAACGACCTCTAGGCAGTAAAGGATAATAAAAAAAATGAAAAGAAAAGAAATGTGAGGCGTGGGAATTGAACCCACGACCTCTAGGCAGTAAAGGAGAGTTAAGAGAAAATGAAAAGAAAGGAAATGTGAGGCGTGGGAATTGAACCCACGACCTCTAGGCAGTAGAGGAGAATTAAAAGAAAAATAGAGAGAGGCTGTGGTGGTTTGATCCTACAACCTCATGGTCTACTCGAAAAAGGCAAAGAATAAGAAATAAAAAAAATATAAGGGGCTGTGGGGGTTTGATGTATCGTGGTTTCACGGTATTTCTAATGCTTTTTCCTTAAGTTTAGTGTGTGTCGAAAGCCTTTTTGTGTTGATTTTTATGTAAGTTTCTCTTTGTTTGCAGAAAATTTGTCCAAGGATAAACGCGGAAGTTTTTGAGAAAGAAATGCAGAAGAGACCACCTACGGAACTTATGACGGTCCGTCGTGACTGTGACAGTCCGTAGGTGGCATCGTAGTGAGGAGAGAAGTTGCTGAAGGAAGATGGGGAAGTCTGACCAAGTGTGGGATTATGGAAGTCCATGACGGACCGTCGTGATGATCAGAGAAGTAGTCCAATACCCAAATTCCAAGAAGTTCAAGTATTTTGGAACGGAGACCATCGACGGACCGTCGTGCTTGAAACGGTCCGTCATACCTGTCCGTCGAGGGGAATGAAGAAAGCAGCAGAAGAATGTGTGAAGTATGGGACGACGGAGGCCATGACAGTCCGTCGTGTCCGTGACGGTCCGTCACATGGCCCGTCGACCCAGACGCGTTTGGACAGATTTTTAGTAAATAGAATCCTTCTTTGATTAGATTTTGTTTTTTTTATTATAAATAGTTTGAAAAACCTCGTTTTTGGGGTTAGACTTTTGAATAATTTTTATTTCTCTTGTTATAGTATTGAACTCTCAATTTTGGGAATTAACATACTTTTTTCTTTCCGAATTGATTGTTGGTGATTTTGTTGATTGATCAAGTTAAATTGTGGAATTTATTTGTTCTCATAAAAGTAAGTGCATGAATTCTTCCATTAACAATATGAATTGTGTAATTATGAACATGGTAACTAAACCTCATTGCTAGGGTTGTGGGAACCATGGGTGAATAACAAGGTAAAAATCTAACTAAAATAACAATTCTAGAATGGTGTCTTGCATGTATTGATAATTTTTTCATGTAGAAGTCTTTTTAACGGATGGCCAACGTTAGAACTCGCCTTAATTCTACTTGCTGGACCAAGGAGGTAGATAATAGGAAAAGAATTATCAACATAGATTTAGTGTAGACTATCTAATAGGCTAGTATTGGTTGGTACGAGTTAATAACTTAGTCAAATACCGAATACAATGTTTAATATGAGGTAAAGATAAGGGTTAGTATAGCAACACACGTAGCCGGACCAAGGTGCGGAGTGAAATTCTCTAGATGCCGAACCAAGGATTTAGAGATACATAACTTATCACTTTACCTGCAAGATATTAGGATAGAATTGTTATAGTTAGATTTATCAAGTTAGGAACCTGTGGGGAACACTTAAGCCCTAGTTACTTTTATTGTTTGATTAAACTCCGAAAGTGAAAGCTGTTAGTTGTTCATTTTTATTTAGTTAATCATTTTCATTAATTTAGAAATAGAACCCCCCTTTTGTCTTTTGTTTTCTCGGAAAATAGTTGGCTAAATAATAGTAATAATAGAATAAAGTTAAGTCTGAACTATTTTCCTTGTGGGATCGATCCCAACCTCATTAGTTGGGTTCTTTACTTGATACGACCGTTTTACTTCTCAAATAAGAAGTAAGTTTGAGCGTATCAAATTTTGGCGCCGCTGCCGGGGATTATAGCTTTTAGATTAACTTAAACTTATTACTAAAGTTTAGTCAATATTTTCCTGATTTTACTTTTTCTGTTATTTTTGTTTTTTCTGCAGAACTAACGTCATTGTATGCCAAATACACGGAGAGGAAGAGAACCATTGTTTCCCTACGATCATGAGTTAGAGCGTACACTACGCAATATGAATTGAAACTTGGGTATAAATGATGATGATCCAAACCAGAACATCCCTGCTCCAGTTGATGCTCATGGTCAATTATTACCTGATAATCCTGGTCAAGATGCACAAAGGGGACAAAATCCCGCTCCACGTCCTCAAGAATACTACAGAGGTTATGATAATATTGCAGATTCTGAAGGACCACTTGTCTTTGCCCCTCTACCAGAAGGTCACACCTTTGTAGTCACTAGTAGTCTAATGCAAATGCTCACTGCTTGAGGTTTGTTTTCAGGACTACCGTCTGAGGACCCATATGCCCATATAGCTAAGGTGAGGGCAGTGTGTAAAAGCTCTGTAGGGAGGTCTGATTTGAATTTGGATGTAATAGGGCTAAGAGTATTTCCTCTCTCACTGACGGGAGAGGCTGCTATTTGGTTCACTGAGCTCCCTTATAACTCAATTTTCACTTGGAACCAACTAAGGGACGTTTTCTTAGCACGTTACTACCCGGTCTCCAAGAAACTAAATCACAAAGATAGAGTGAACAACTTTGTGGCACTACCAGGAGAGTCAGTTAGCAGTTCTTGGGATAGGTTCACTTTATTTTTGAGTAGTGTCCCCAATCACCGCATAGATGATGAGTCACTGAAAGAATACTTCTACCGGGGATAGGACGATAATAATAAAGAGGTATTGGATACTATAGCAGGTGGTTCTTATGGGGAGTGTCCTTATGCTGAAATTGCCGAAAAATTAGAGAAAATCTCCCGGAATAATAAAGCATGGAGTACTAGGAAGTCAGATACTGGGAGAAATACCTTTGCAGTGCAATCCACACACAACCCAGCCACAGATGAGATTCGTGAAGAGATGGCACAGATGAGAACTAAGCTTGGGTTGGTGTTAAAACATGTCACTGGGGGTGCAGAAAATATAAACGCAGTGAACTACTTGTCTAAACCACCACCACCAACTGATGAATATTATTATGAGGAAGATTCCTATGCAGTAAATGATCAGACGGGGGGTTTTCGACTGAATACCCAAGGCTCAAATCAGGAGAATTGGCACCAAGGTCAAGGGAATCAAGGTCGGAACTATGGTAACTACAACCGTGAAGGTAATTATGTCCGTGATGGAAAGTACAACCGCGACAACAACTTCAATAGGGGTAACTATGGTAACAGAAATGATAGGAGTGGGCCCTATGTTCCTCCTCAAAATCGTGAAGTTGCTCCTAGGGATGGTGGAGGTAGTATGGCGTGAGTTGAGGATATGTTGCACAAGATGATGAGGAGGTTCGATGCTAGTGATGAGCACACAAAAGAGTTAAGGAGTGATGTAGCGGGTATTGGACAGAAAGTCGATTCACATGCCATATCGATTAAGCAGCTTGAATTGCAAATGGCCTAATTATCTGCGACTGTGAACACACGGCAACTGGGCACTCTCCCTAGCAACACTGTCTAAAATCCGAAAAATGATGGACGCTGTATGGCAATTACCACTCGTGGTGGTAAACAAACTATTGACCCACCTATGCCGTCTATTGTGGAAAAGGTGATGAGAGATAATGATAAAGTGGTAGAGGTTAGTGATGAAGTAGAAGATAACATTGAAAAAGATGCTGAAGTGCCTAAAAAGGTAACTCCCATGCCTAGAGCCCCCCCCCCCTTTCCTCAAAGATTAGTGAAAAAGACCGAGGATGATAAATATCGGCGTTTTTATAACAATGTTGAAGCAGCTTTCTATCAATGTCCCTTTGGTGGAAGCTCTTGAACAAATGCCCAGTTATGCCAAGTTTATGAAAGATTTGGTTACAAAGAAAAGATCGGTCACTTTTGAGGATAATGACAGAATGCAGCATTGTAGTGCTATTGCTACAAGGTCTTTAGTGCAAAAGAAAGAAGATCCGGGTGCATTCACTATTCCTTGTACAATCGGGTTATTACATTTTGCGAAAGCATTATGTGATCTGGGGGAAAGCATAAATCTCATGCCCCTCTCGATTTACAAGAAGTTGGGTTTGGGTGATCCAAACCCCACTGCGATGCGACTACTGATGGCCGATCGAACAGTAAGAAGGCCTATAGGGATACTCCATGATGTGCTAGTAAAAGTGGAGTCGTTCATATTTCCGGCAGATTTTGTTATTCTTGATTGTGAAGTCGATTTTGAGGTGCCTATTATTCTTGGGAGACCATTCCTTGCTACGGGTAGAGCCTTAGTTGATATGGAAAAGGGGCAAATGAAATTTCGGTTGAACAATGAAGAAGTGACTTTCAACATTTGTAGGTCCATGCGGCAGAGTGGTGAGCTCCAATCGGTATCTGCTATATCTTACAAAGTTGGTAAATCACCCGAGACACAAATAGAAGAACGTCTCGGTGTAGAAGCACTGGCGGCAGTGATAATGAATTTTGATAATGAATACATTGAAGAATATGGGTCATTAGTCGCTGCTCTTGATCCTGGTAATGTTCGGTTTAAATCGAAGAAATATGAGCTAGACATGAAGAATCGCGAGTCTCCACCCGCTAAACCATCTATAGAGGAGGCTCCAAAGTTAGAACTAAAAGCTCTCCCACCTCATCTCAGGTATGAATTCTTAGGAAACAGTGACACATTGCCGATAATCATTGCATCAGACCTGAATAAACAACAAGTTGAGAGTTTGGTGAAAGTGCTAAAAAGGTTTAAAAGAGCTATTGGGTGGACTATTGCAGACATTATTGGGATCCCTCCTGGTATTTGTTCTCATAAAATCCAATTCATGCCCGATCATAAGCCAAGTATTGAGCACCAGAGACGCTTAAATCCACCTATGCAAGAGGTCGTGAAGAAGGAAATCATAAAATGGTTGGATGCTGGAGTAATATATCCGATCGCCGATAGTAGTTGGGTATGCCCTGTTCAGTGTGTACCTAAGAAAGGGGGAATGACTATGGTCCCCAATGAAAAAAATGAACTTATTCCAATGAGACCGGTGACTGGATGGAGGGTGTGTATGGATTACCGGAAATTAAATGCATGGACCGAAAATGACCATTTTCCCATGCCCTTCATGGATCAGATGTTGGATAAACTCGCTGGAAAAGGGTGGTACTGTTTTCTTGATGGTTATTCGGGGTATAATAAGATTTCTATTGCACCAGAAGATCAAGAGAAGACCACTTTTACTTGTCTATATGGGACCTTTGTGTTCAAGAGAATGCCGTTTGGGTTGTGCAATGCACCCGCCACATTTCAGAGATGTATGATGTCAATATTCTCCTACATGGTGGAAGATACTATTGAGGTTTTTATGGATGATTTTTCTGTGGTTGGTGAATCATTCGAGCGGTGTTTGAGCCATTTATCTGAGGTTCTTAAGAGATGTGAAGACTGGAATTTAGTACTCAATTGGGAAAAATGCCACTTCATGGTGAAAGAATGTATTGTTTTGGGCCATCGCATTTCAGAAAAGGGCATAGAGGTTGATCGAGCCAAAGTCGAGGTAATAGAGAGACTTCCTCCACCTATCTCTGTAAAAGGTGTGAGAAGCTTTCTTGGGCATGCAGGTTTTTACAGGAGATTCATCAAAGATTTCTCAAAAATTGCACATCCGTTGTGCAAACTGCTGGAGAAAGATTTTAAATTTTATTTTGATGAATTCTGTCTTAAAGCATTCGGCGAGCTAAAAGAAAAATTGGTATCTGCACCAATCATTATTTCTCCGGATTGGAGCAGTTCATTTGAGGTGATGTGTGATGCGAGTGGGGTTGCCCTTGGTGTGGTATTGGGACAAAGAAGGGACAAAATCCTTCATCCCATTTACTATACTAGTAAAGCCCTCAATGACGCTCAAAAGAACTATACAGTAACTGAACAAGAGCTCCTTGCAGTAGTCTTTGCTTTTGAAAAATTTTGCTCCTATTTGCTAGGTACTAGAGTTATAGTGCATACTGACCATTCAGCCCTGAGATATTTGATGGCAAAGAAGGATGCGAAATCGAGGTTGATTCGTTGGGTATTACTACTGCAAGAATTTGACTTTGAGGTAAGGGATAAAAAAGGGACCAAAAATCAAGTTTCTGATCACTTGTCCTGTTTAGAAGATGAAGCTATGAGAGAGTTAGGGGATAAGACTGATATCGATGACACGTTCCCCGATGAGCATGTATTGGCTGCCTCACAAGACTTGATTCCATGGTTCGCAGATTTTGTGAACTTCTTAGCTAGTGATATTGTTCCATCGGACTTGTCTTCATCAAAGGAAAAAGTTCATGTACGATGTGAAGAAGTTCTTTTGGGATGAACCACACTTATATAGGACCTGTGCTGATGGGCTTATTCGGCGTTGTGTGCCAGAAGTTGAGATGTTGAGTGTTTTAGAGGCATGCCATTCCTCACCCTTTGGTGTACATCATAGTGGTATCCGGACTGCTCATAACATCTTACAATGTGGTTACTATTGGCCAACTATTCATCAAGATGCTCATGAGTTCACCAAAGCGTGTGATAGATGCCAAAGAGATGGCGGCATTTCAAGAAAGCAAGAGCTCCCTCTAAACCCCATTCTTGTGATTGAGTTATTTGATGTTTGGGGTATTGACTTTATGGGTCCGTTTGTGAGTTCTCATGGAATGAAGTATATTTTAGTAGCGGTTGATTATGTATCTAAGTGGGTGGAAGCTATCGCCCTCACGAACAATGAGGGGAAGAGTGTCACTGCATTCTTGAAAAAGAATATATTCTCTCGATTTGATACCCCACGGGCAATTATTAGTGATGGGGGATCCCACTTTTGCAACAAATTGTTCAAGGGATTATTGGAGAAATATGGGGTTCGCCATAATGTGGCCAGTCCTTACCATCCTCAAACTAGTGGGCAAGTTGAAGTATCAAATAGGGAGATCAAACAGATTTTGTCAAAAACAGTGAACGCTAGTAGAACAGATTGGTCAAGGAGGCTTGATGATGCTCTTTGGGCCTACCGGACAGCATATAAGACTCCCATAGATATGTCCCCATACCAACTAGTATATGGGAAAGCATGTCATCTTCCGGTTGAATTAGAGCATAAAGCCATGTGGGCTATGAAGAAGTTAAAAATGGACTGGAACGAAGCTGCAGAACAACGGTTAAATGGGTTAAATGAACTCGATGAATTTCGCCTAAAAGCTTATGAAAGCTCAGCCCTCTACAAAGAAAAGATGAAGAAGTACTATGACCTAAAAATCGAGAAAAGAGAGTTTATAATTGGGGATTCGGTGCTTTTATTCAACTCTAGATTGCGCTTGTTTCCGGTCAAGCTCAAGTCCAAATGGACTGGCCCTTACTTGATCACCTAACTATTCCCTCATGGAGCGGTTGAGTTGGAAAACAAGGAAGGTGTGCGGTTTAAGGTGAACGGACAACGTCTAAAAATCTATATAGGTCATGCGGAATCGGCGAATGAGGTGATTGAGGCATATCATCTTGATGAAGTCTGAGTAATCGAGTGTCCTCAGTCGTGCCGCGACGTTAAATCAGGTGCTTGTTGGGAGGCAACCCAATATGAATCATCTAACCAATTTATAGTTTTCTTTCTAGTAACGGTAGAATTTTCTACTAATGAGTTGTAAATTTTCAGGTAGCACATCTCCAGGAAGTTCTACAGAAAATTACTCTGCCACATTCACTGACGGATACATTGACGGACCATCACGCCTGTGACGGACCGTCGCATTACTCCGTCGTTCCAGGTACGTTTTTTATTGTTTTGAAAAATTAGGGCACATGCAACGGAACTCATGACGGACCGTCACAGCTGTGACGGACCGTCATCGGAGTTTCGTCACTTCATTACCCAGCAACCCGACCCGACCCGGCTAAGGAATTTCAAAAGTTTTAAAACTCTTTTAAACTCCCCACCCCTTCATTGAACCGTTTCTTTCCCTCTTTCTCCCATTTCCTTCCCTTTCAACTTCCTTCGCTTCCTAAATTCCCCACATTCTCCCTTTCCCCATCCCAAATCTCCTTTCTTGGTCAGAGTCTGCTGCTGTGATTCTCAGTTTTTCTTGTTGGGTACCATCACTTCCGTGTTGTTTTCTCCTCTTCCAAGGTATGTGTTCCTGAACTCTACCCATTTACTGTTCATTTTGGTCTTTATTTACTATTAGCATGTGGGTCTTTGATCTTTGACCATATCTTGTCTAAACCTAGGTTATTAGTCCCACGAAATGCCTTGATAAAACTAGAGAAATTAGGGCTTTAGACTTGTAAATTTGATAGGTATTTAGGTTAAAGAGCGTTAGGGAAATGTTGGGTCTTTGGTTTGAATCACATGGGTTGATTGTGGCATCCCCAGTTCTGTCTCTGAATGACAGAACGATACCCCAATGACGGATCGTCGTAACCACGACGGACCGTCATAGGGTCTGTCCCAACACCCAACAACTTGTTTTTTCTAAGTGTCCACTGACGGACACATGTGACGGACCGTCATACCCACGACGGTCTGTCCTGCACAACCGTCTTGGTTGTCAGAGACCCCTGTCCTAAGAGTCTCATCACTTTTTCTAAGTGTCCACTGATGGAAACATGTGACGGACCGTCATACCCACGACGGTCCGTCCTGCATAACCGTCGTGACGGTCAGAGATCCCTGTCTTAAGGGTCTCAACACTTTTTCTAAGTGTCCACTGATGGACACATGTGACGGACCGTCATACCCATGACGGTCCGTCCTGCATAACCGTCGTGACGGTCAGAGATCCCTGTCTTAAGGGTCTCAACACTTTTTCTAAGTGTCCACTGACGGACACATGTGACGGACCGTCATACCCACGACGGTCCATCCTGCATAACCGTCGTGACGGTCAGAGACCCCTGTCCCAAGGGTCTACATAATATTTCTAAGTGTCCACTGACGGACACATGTGACGGGGTGTCATGCACACGACGGCCCGTCCTGTTCGACCATCGTACCAGTCAGACACCTTCTTTCTGAGAGTCTATATTGTTAAGTATAACATGACGGACCCCATGACGGTCCGTCATACTAACGACGGGCCGTCACCAGGTCCGTCGTGCCTCACTGCTACTACAGTGCTGTCATTACTGCTTTGAATTTATGTGTATTTTGTCTCATTTTTTTCTTATCATGTTCAATCATTCTAGTACTCATGATGATTCTTTCCAGGTACTACCTCTCATGGCACCAAAACAAGATCGCGTTTACGCACGTGGGCGTTCCAAGTCTGTCGCCCCATATTGCCCGACTGGTGATAGGCTCTGATGATGAGCATGATCCCGAGTACGTGCCCCCAGGCACTGCTACTACAGCACGAGCTCCACGTGCACCGAGATCCACGCCCAAGAAGGTGGCGTCCGGCGTAGTCACTGCCTCCCAGTTAGATGAGGAACGTACACTGACCGGCACACCTTCTGGGTCAGCTGCCCAAGACGAAGGAGCATCTGGCTCCTTAGGAGTTTCGTGGTCAGAGGAAGCCTCCGGGTCCGCAGACGCCTCTGCACCCACCACATCTACACAGTCTGCCTCGGCTGATGAGGCTGACAGCACTGACTCCACTCCTGGCTCACCGACTGGAGTTCCTGCCCCGGTTGCCGACCAGCCCAACCGGTGGTGTGTTGATGGGCAATACCAAGTGTACTTAGACGCCAAGGTTCTCAATGATAAAGGCATCATGACACGGACCCTTACACTGGAGAGGCGGGTCCTTACGGGAAGTCTCCCCACTATGCCGCATATTCACACTCTCTTCACCAGACACCGGCTGGAGTGGATGGCTCGTTCTTTGGGCCGCTACAGTGAGGAGTTGGTCCGAGAGTTCTATGCCTCTTATGTGGCCACTCTCCGATCACAGATATATAGGTCGACATCTCTCTGCCAGCCATCCGCCGATATCTGTACGGCGAGGATGTTGATACCACCAGGACACCTCTCACCGCCGAGTTCGACTACCGGTGGCAAATTGTTAAAGAGGGCCGGTTCTTACGTGAGCCATCGCTGAGAGAGACCACCAAGAGGTGGATGGCCCAACACTTGTCTATTGATGGAGAGGCTGCTGATTGGGTGATGGAGCCAAATGGAGCCATCAGGAAGGCCAACTTGACCTTTATGGCCAAGTTCTTTGGTTGATAGTCCGCCACTGCCTTTCCCCCACTGCTGCTGATAATATAGTCACATGGGATCGTGCACTTCTGATGGCCGCAATGATGACAGAGTTCGAGGTCAATTTTGCTTGGCTTCTACAGGCGGTCATGCACAAGAGGGCCTTCAAGGTCACCACGACTTACCCTTTTCCTTGCATGGTTTTCTCTTTATGCAGATCCGCAGGTGTGCCCATTTGGCACATTGACCAGCTCAGGACCCCGTAGGGAAATGTTGACATCGGCCTCATCAGGGATGAGGCCAATGAGTTGGCTCCATGCAGAGGGCCCCGCCCCAAGGTGGTCCCACTTGGTGAGAACCTGACAGATACCATAGAGCATGCTCATGCGGCTTCCCAGGCTGCTGCTGCACACACTAACACTACCCCGGTCGAGTCTATCCCAGGTAGTAGCACTGCCCCGAGCTCCTCTTGCTAGGCTCCTTCCGCCACTCTAGTCCCACTTGCTAGGGTCCAGAAACTCGAGGCACAGATGGCTACACTTATGCATCATATCCAGCCTTTGATGCAGAGATCTATTGCTGAGGCAGAGGAGCGCATGGAGCGCAAGATAGCACAACACACAGAGAGAAAGATCGCAGAGGTACATCAGCGCTTAGACGCTTTTGAGTTGTGAGTGATAGCCCGACCATCACCTCTGGTGGACATGTCGACCCTTCAGGCTGCGGTTGCGAGTCTGCGGGCTGATCTCGATACGATCTTAGAGGCGAGGGTGCCTGAGTCTGAGGCCCCTCCTGCAGAGCCTGCTGAGGACACAGTGATGGCTGCTCTTTTTGCCACTTCTGATGTTCCACCACCTCCCCCACGAGAGCATGCCAAGAGACGCAGGGGTCGAGAGGAGGATGAGGCTAGGGAGAGGAAGAAGGAGCGCCGTGAGATGGAGGCTGCGAGGAGAGCCTCGATTGCTGACGAGGAGGCCCGTACGTTGAGGGCTGTAGAGTTAGCTGCCGGGGCGTCTAGCTCCAGAATTGTAGATACTGTGGGAGGCACTACTGATGGTGCTGTTGATGCTGAGGACACCACTGAGGGTGTTCAGACTACGCAGGGAGTGGGTTCCGGTGAACCGGACCCACCAGCTTGCTGATCGTCGGTGCTTAGCGCCTCAGGTTTCCTTCACTTACCTTTCGTGTATTTTAGTTTTTTTTTATGCATTGGGGACAATTGCATATCTTTTGTTGGGGGTGGGGTAAATGGAAAGTGAGTACTTGGGTGAATTTTGAGTAGCCCAAGTTCACGATCCTCTTTTGGTGTTTTCTTGCCTGTGTTCTTTTTCCCCAAAAGACTAATTACTTTTATTGTTGAACCGGCATGTCATATCTTATGTACATAGTATAAATCTGAAGCATGATGGCTAAAACAAATATGATATCCCGATAATCAAAATGATGCATGACTAGGCATAGTAAGTGATAATTGTGTGGTTTGAAACATGAAATAAAGATACACTACTGCATGATCCTGAATCTAAGACTTGAACTAGGTGACTAATAATCTGGGAATGTAGTGAATTCGAATGTCCACCATCAATACTGAGATAGAACTTGCCTTGTTAGTCCTGCTAAAAGTGAGTCAAATCAATCAATTAGGAAAGGACATAGGCCCTTGTTCGAAATAGTCAATCTTGAAAAAAAAAAAAAACCCAAATGAAGTTAATCCCTTTTTGATCCAAATGAATTGAGCTTAAAATAGATCTTTCTTTTTCACCCCAAATGATCTTCTCTAGGAACAATGTGTTAGCCCTGGTCCCTCCTTGGACAAGTGCACCTCAGTTTATGCCAAAAGCATAAGTTAAGGGTGGCTAATGCAGAAAGCAACCTTGTTTTGGCCCTGACCCAACCATGGGTATTGTGAACCTTGACTCATGGCAAAATCATGAGTTGAGGGTGGCTGTTATAAGGAAAACCCCAGAAAGAGGGGTTGAAAGAATGAAGAGAAAGAAAGAACAAAGCAGAAGTGACTAAAAAAAAATAAAAAAATAATAAGTATGAATAAAGTATACATATGAAGCAAAATAAACACAAGAAAAGAGAAAAGTCACTTACATATAAGGATAAGAAAGGGAAAAGAAAATTTAGAAATAGGGCAAAATAAAATGATAAAAAGGTGGTACGCTTAGCCGATATGTCAAGGAGGGCAACAAGTCACTAAAGTATACCTAAATATACCCTACCTGACCCTGAGCCTATGTTATAATCTTAAAAAGTCCTATTGTGATCCTAAGAGTTGTATGGCGAACTTGAAGTAGTGAAAATAAGGGCAAGCCTATGGGAATATGTATAAATGAGTTGTGAATTTGTTTTGAGAGTGAGTGTCGAAAAGTGATCCTTATACTCAAACTAAAATCTTTATGTGAAAAATGAGGATGTTATTTAAAGTGAGGACAGTAGTTGCAACACCGGAAATATTAGCACCTCGGCGAGAAATTGAAGAGGATAGGTGTCATTGCGTAGTGAGTCTGTGTCATGGTCGGATTCTACACAAGTCGATGCCTAATAGTGATACCATGCATGAACATAATGAGAATGATCGAGATTGATAGCCAAATGATTGCGAAAGTTAAAATATGGATACTCTTGTACAAAGATTTTGTAGTGAGTCATAGTGCGTCGCTTGAGGACAAACAACGAATTTAAGTTGAGGGTGTTGATGTACCGTGGTTTCACGGTATTTCTAATGCTTTTTCCTTAAGTTTAGTGTGTGTCGAAAGCCTTTTTGTGTTGATTTTTATGTAAGTTTCTCTTTGTTTGCAAAATATCTGTCCAAGGATAAATGCAGAAGTTTTTGAGAAAGAAATGCAGAAGAGACCACCTACGGAACTTATGACGGTCCGTCGTGACTGTGACGGTCCGTAGGTGGCATCGTAGTGAGGAGAGAAGTTGCTGAAGGAAGATGGGGAAGTTTGACCAAGTGTGGGATTACGGAAGTCCATGACGGACCGTCATGGCCACGACGGTCCGTCCTGCGTAATCGTTGTGATGATCAAAGAAGTAATCCCAGTACCCAAATTCCAAGAAGTTCAAGTATTTTGGAACGGAGACCCTCGACGGACCGTCGTTCTTGAAACGGTCCGTCATACCTGTCCGTCGAGGGGAATGAAGAAAGCAGCAAAAGAATGTGTGAAGTATGGGACGACGGAGGCCATGACGGTCCGTCGTGTCCATGACGGTCCGTCACGTGGCCCATCGACCCAGACGCGTTTGGACAGATTTTTAGTAAATAGAATCCTTATTTGATTAGATTTTGTTTTTTTAATTATAAATAGTTTGAAAAACCTCGTTTTTGGGGTTAGACTTTTGAATAATTTTTAGTTCTCTTGTTATAGTATTGAACTCTCAATTTTGGGAATTAAGATACTTTTTTCTTTCGGAATTGATTGTTGGTGATTTTGTTGATTGATCAAGTTAAATTGTGGAATTTATTTGTTCTCATAAAAGTAAGTGCATGAATTCTTCCATTAACAATATGAATTGTGTAATTATGAACATGGGTAACTAAACCTCATAGCTAGGGTTGTGGGAACCATGGGTGAATAACAAAGTAAAAATCTAACTAAAATAACAATTCTAGAATGGTGTCTTGCATGTATTGATAATTCTTTCGTGTAGAAGTCTTTTTAAAGGATGGCCAACGTTAGAACTCGCCTTAATACTACTTGCCGGACCAAGGAGGTAGATAATAGGAAAACAATTATCAACATAGATTTAGTGTAGACTATCTAATAGGATAGTATTGGTTGGTACGAGTTAATAACTTAGTCAAATACCGAATACAATGTTTAATATGAGGTAAAGATAAGGGTTAGTATAGCAACACACGTAGCCGGACCAAGGTGCGGAGTGAAATTCTCTAGATGCCGGACCAAGGATTTAGAGATACATAACTTATCACTTTACATGCAAGATAGAATTGTTATAGTTAGATTTATCAAGTTAGGAACCTGTGGGGAACACTTAAGCCCTAGTTACTTTTATAATTTGATTAAACTCCGAAAGCGGAAGCTGTTATTTGTTCATTTTTATTTAGTTAATCATTTTCATTAATTTAGAAATAGAACCCCCCTTTTGTCTTTTGTTTTCTCGGAAAATAGTTGGCTAAATAATAGTAATAATAGAATAAAGTTATGTCTGAACTATTTTCCTTGTGGGATCGATCCCAACCTCATTAGTTGGGTGCTTTACTTGATACGACCGCTTTACTTCTCATAAGAAGTAAGTTTGAGCGTATCAGTGTTCGATCCCACAAACACTCGGCCAAGGAAGAGAGAGTTTAAAGAAAAGAAATTAATAGAAAATGAGGTTGTGGGGGTTCGACCCCACATCCTCTCAATCCCATTGAGCGAAAAATGAAGAGAAAAACTAAGGGAAAAATAAAATGAAGGTGTTGGGGATCTATCTTGGGGCCCCAAGCCGTGTGGACCAATATAAACTAAATGAATAATGTAAGTGTTGTCCAAGGGATTTGAAACCGGTTTCCCTTGCCCAAATTCCGTATTAATACATAAGTCATACATGAATAAATGTTCAAAAAAAATGTTGCCTACATAGATGGAAATCGAGATCTTGGCATACTTACAAGATTCATAAGTCTTGTACCACATCATCTTAGGAAGATATGAATCACTTAAACGAACTGTGAGTGAAGCCTCATGGCTTGTATGTATAGACCCATAAGTCTAGCATACATCTAAAAATAAGTGAACCTAAGATGTATGTAATGAAATAATGTAACCCTAGAAGGGTTAAGTACGAGTGTAAAACACACTAAATGGCCAAGTGCATTGGCATACGATGAAATGAATATTACGTAATGAAATGAAGAAACCCTAGAAGGGTTAAGTAAGAGTGTGAAACACACAAATGGCCAAGTGCATTGGCATATGATGAAATGAACATTCACGTAAAAAGGGGTGAGTAATTATGAAGAGCAAATGTGTTAATGTTAATGAATGTGGTGACAACATGATAAGAGGCTAATGTGAAAGATGAGAGCAATCTCAAATGAGCCTAAGTAAATGTTACAAAAACGTACTCACCTATGAGAGTGTAAAGTTAATGAAGAGACCAGTCTCTATGAACACTCTAATGAAAGTATTGAGAATAATGTATACTTAATAATAATGATGAGATGAGAAATCATCTAATGAGCTATGATGTCCTCATACTATAAACCAGCTTCCATGACGTATGAGTTGAATGAAATGGAGCTTTATACTGAGCACCGATAGGCTAGCTATGAGAGGTGATTCCTTCTTTCGGGAAGGGCGAAGGTTCACGTAACTCTCATGAGATGAGACTGTCCGGCATGCCGGGTATGGGTCTCCTTATATCTCCTAGTCTTCGAACCTATACTGCCAATATAGGGATCTAGCGGGGTTCAATTCCCATGTACGCTAGCATGTTTTGGGTTACTTTGGCCGATGATTCCACCTCTTTTCGGTGTGGGGAGATACTGGATTTCATGATGCTCACATGATCTATGTCGGCTAAAGTTAAAGTTCCCAATGAATGAATGAGGCCAGCCTCAAATTATGCACATAATGAAATGAACGATACCAAAGGTGTTAGGATAGGATAATCAAGAGGTGAGCTAGACTCAAGTAATGACACTAGGTTATTCTTGATTATTGAACAGCAAACCCGATGAGAGTCTTAAACTACATCCTAGGTATAGCTGGTGTTTACACTAGCTTATGAATGAATGAAATGAAGTACGTATGAATGAATGAAGCAGACTCTGTGTTTGCTAAAGAAGACTCCCTAGTTGAGGTGCCATATGTTGAGCCCTCATTTTTGGAAGTCTTAATGTCAAGTCCATGATTCCAAGGTCTCATGGCATATGAATGAATGATATGAAAGATGTTATGTGCTATATGCTATATGATATATGCTATGTGTAAGATGTTATATGCTGTGTACAATATGATAAGTATGATGATGCATGTTACTCTCATGGCATGACTTTCCTAATCCAAATTCGGAAAGCTCACTGACTTTCCTAATACAAATTTGGAAAGCTCACTGACTTTCCTAATCCAAATTTGGAAAGCTCACTAACTTTCATAATCCCAATTGGCAAGTCCACTAACTTGACTTTCCATAATCCTGTTGTTAGGAAAGAGCTATTCTTACTCATGCATGTCCTTGGTGTGTGCTTGCATATACCCATACTTAGTACAAGTGTGTACTAATTCCATACAATTCTATATTATTAGGTGCAGGCACAGGTGGACGCTAGAGCTTACAGGTTGACGTTGCAGCTCTTCGGACGTGGAGCTTTCATCCGGACTTGGTAGGCCCTCATGATTTTGAGGATGTCTACCGTTACTATCTAGCTTAGATGTAGGCTTTAGCTAGTGAAGTATGTTCCACTAGTGTTTCTTTCCATTTTTATTTCAGACATTGTATTGGTGCCATTTTGGCAATTATACATTTAATGCAGTATTGAACTATTTCTTTCAGTTGATAATCATAATGTTAGATGGTTGATTGTGAACATTATGAGTGTAGGTAGAATGACCTTTATGCATGATAAGAAACAAAAAGTTTCAAATTTTCCGCTAAAATTAACCTAGATAAAGCAAGAATGACGTAAGTAGGCTTGTCTGCGGCCTCTGAGAGGTCAACGATGCTGGTCTCGTCTGGGGTCTAGATTCCGGTCGTGACATTATGAGTTTTTGGCTACGATGTAATGACATAAGGGTGGTGATGAATTTGCCTATGTGCCTTGTCATAATATGGTTATGTAAATGTGCTATCCTCACATGTGTGAATTGTATTGGAAGTAAAATACTCATGCAGTTCCTATTGAGATATGACTATGACTATATAAGGGGTCGACCCCTATGACCTAAACTAAGTTATGATTATTAATGAAAGACATTTCAAAAGGGACTCTAGCTTAGCACCGAGTGAACTAGAAGTGACGAGTGTCCCTCCCACATAGGGAAGGTACGATCACTATTGTACTAATGAGATTGGAGACTATAATGCATGTAGCAGAAAGAGGGTCTTAACTACATCTCCTAGTTCTTGAACTATGTTGCCCCCATAGGAATACTAGCTAGTGGATCCACCTAGATGTTATGTTCATGTTTTGGTACTACCTTGGCATGTAGTCCACCTTCTTTCAGTGTAAGGTTCCATGACACCGGATTCCACATTAGCACATGTGGTCTATGTCGGTTAAGCAAGATGTTCCCAAAAGGTAAAATGAAGTAATAAAGTGAACTCTAACTAGGATGACCTAAGGGGTTTGGCTTAGTCTAGGTAGGGGTATGGGACTCTATCTATACATTGCACTAGTTATCCTTGAGGGAAGTCTTAGAATGATGTTCTTATGTGCGTATATGCTTATAAATGTAAATTCTATGTATATGTTGATCTTACATGTTAATGACACTATGTGATATTGGGTTCACTTATGAACATGTGGTTGGTCTCTATTTCTAAAGTATGATGATGTTTACTCTTAATGATATATTATGTAAAGTTGGGCATTTCTTATAGTTCTGTTGGGTTTATTTGGTTGAGTGAGGTTATGAAACCTTACTTAGTCATTGCACTAGTAGACTTAATGAGGGTTATGGGTAATGGTCTTGCTTAGGTTATGATGTCAGGAACTCTTACCCATGCTTGTTGATATTATAACTTGATGTTAGAGTTGTCTTAACTATGTGTTCTATTATGTTGATATGCATGTTGACTTGACTAGACTTGGTATTGTTGGTCTTGTAATGTACATGGTCTTGACTTAAGTAATATGTGCTTATTGACTTGTATTGGTTCTTTAATGTGCATAAGGTATTTCCAAAGAGACTTTGCATACTTTTGGTTAAATGTCCCTCTTTGGCATGATTTGGATGTTGTATGTGCATATGATCCTATACTTAGTACAACCTATGTGCTAACCCCATTTCTCCCTTTTCCCCAATATTTTAGGTTCCGGTCGTTGAAGGGTTCGTGACTGCTTTTGAAGGAAGGCTTGGAATCATTCTCCAAGTGGGTATGTCCTAAGTTCGAGGATGATGCCTTTTTATTACTCTAGCTATGGTTATTTGTTATAGTCTAAAGAGGATCATTTCATTCTACCTGATTCAAGATATTGTTGTAAGCCTTAAGTGGCATTTATGCATTGTGTAAGGGCTTATGCCCATATTGTTCGATTTCGTTTAGATGGTTTAATATGAGACATCCCTTTTAATACTATATTATGTGTGTTGTCTATATGTGGCATAAAAGTAGAAGACTATGTAATTTTCTTATACGAGGAGTCTATGTACACTCGCTATAAATATATTATGTGTAAGAGAGAGGTCTAAGTTGTAATACTTTGAAAATCAAAGAAGTGTATTAGAGCCTAACATAAGTGTCATAGGGCCTAGACACTGTTTAAGAGTCATTTTAATGAATATAGGTCATTTAGGAAGTTTAGAAACCAAAACTTCCAAGAACGTCCATAACGTCCGGAAACTAGCTCATGGAGGTACTAGCATGCCTTAGCCTATTTAACTAGCTTTTAGAAGTCACAAAATGAAGAAAATTGTTGAAAGGGTGTCTAACATATGTTTAAGATGATTCATGGTCGAAACGTCCGGGTATGACTCCCTAACGACCAACCAAGGGCCCTTGAGGAGGACCCTTGCACGTGGAGTCAAACATTGCCTGGGCAGTGTATACCAACGAGAGGGCATCGACGAGGCTTGTGTGGATTCCATACGTAGACCAACACTTAGACAAATAATGGGAGGTCCTCATCTGTACAGTATCTGACCAAGACTACAGATGTGCAGCACGGAAGGGGGCTGGTCCGTCGATTGACCCACGATCCGTCGATCGTGGTGTCGTCTGTGGCACTGTAATTTGCTGCACGTTTTAACTTAGGTTATTTAATTAGTTGTCTTAGTTAGGAGTTTAATCAGGGGTTATTGCAAGTTTAATTAAGTGGATTAACACCCTATATAAAGCCCTAACCTAATTAAGACTAACACAAACTCTCACAACTCACAAAACAAAACTCTCTTCCTTCTCTCTTCTTTCTCTCTCTAGTGAAGAACTCCATTGAATACCAATCTAGGGGAGGGTTTTAGGGGATGTAAGAGGAAGAATTCACCATCAATTCTTCATCAAACATTGAGGTATGGGATCTAATTCACCTTTGAGACCTCTTTCCTCAAAGGGTTCCTTCAAAGTATTTTCAAAAGTTGAGTTTTAAAGTGGGTTTCATCCAATCTTGAAATTAATGTTATGAATTGATTTGTTTATGATTTATTATGGATATATTGAACATATTAACATTTATTCTAACTTAATTATGATATATATTTATGGTTTGGTCTAGTTTGTAGAAGATGACCTTCACCACTTAACCCTAGGTTATAATCTTGATATGAATTAGATTATATTGGTTCAATTGACTTGGTTATTGGTTAAACTACTACTAGATGATGTTGTTAGACCAATAATGAATGAATTAGGGAGAATTGTATTCTGTTCATGCTAGTTCTTGAGAAGTGATCTAGGTTATGAAGTGAATTAACCTAAGTATCTTGTCTTAATCTATGATCTAGTATTGAATCGTGATGTAGTGATTATTCTAGCCTTATTATCATGTTGTTCATTGAATTATGATGATGTTATGCCCTAATTGGGTTGAAGTAAGGGTTGATGGTAAGACCTTGATGGTGAATTATGAAGGAGACTTGGTAAGTCTTATGATCCCTATTCGTTACTTCAAATTATGGTTAATTGTGATTAAGTCATGATATTGTGTTGGAGTATGCCTTGTATTAGGATTGATAGAATGGTATGATGTTGAATTGAAATGTCTTGACTATGGTTGTGAGGTTGATTAAGATGTAAAGTTTATAAGGATGTTGATGACTACCAATGTCCCTTATCATGATTGAAGATGTAAATGTGCTAACCTCACTTATATGAATTGTAATGAAAGGACTCTACTCATGCAATTCTTATTGAGCTACGATGATGATGTTTATAAAAGGGCTAGACCCTATGACCTAAAATAAGTTATGATGATTAATAAAGACATTAAAGACATTTCAAAAAGGGACTTAGCTTAGCACGGAGTGAACTTGACAATGTGAGGTGATGACTTCCCATTGAGGAAGATTCACCCTATAGTTCCACATGTGGTGTTGACTCCACAATGAGGGATACTCATCCAATGGATTCCCATGATAGGAGTCCCCAATTGCCAAGTGGTATGTAGAGGGATTCCACATTAACTCATGTGGTCTATGTCGGTTAAGGCAAGTGTTCGCTAAACTAAAATGAAGTAATGAAGTATAAACTAACTAGGGTGACTTAAGAGGTTCGACTTAGCCTAGGTAGGGGTATGGGACTCTACCTATGCCTTGCTATAGTTTGCCTTGAGGGAAGCCTTAGAAGGTTGATATTATGTATGTATATGATAATGAGTGCAAATGATGATAATATATTAACTTTACATGTAAATGATATTATGTGATGATGGTTATTCTTATGAACATGTATTTGGTCTATATTGCTAAAGTATGATGTTATGTATCCTTAAAGGTTATGTTATGTGAAGTTGGATATTGGTTATGTTTCTTGTTGGGTTACTTCATTGAGTAAGGTTATGGGGCTTTGCTTGGTCATTGCACATGTTGACTTTATGAGAATTCATGAGTAGTTGTCTTGCTTTATTATGATATGATGAACTCTTATTCATGCTTGTGATATTATACTTGATGATAGGGTTGAATTAGATTATGGGTTCAAGTATGTTGATATGCATATTACTTTATTTGACTTAATGAACATGTCTTGTTGATTGGTATGGTTTGCTTGATTATGCACAAGACTTTCAAAAGATAAAATAGCATGCTTTACTTAAATGTCCCTTTTTAGCATGATTTGATATTATATGTGCATAAGGTCTCATACTTAGTACAAGTGGTGTACTAACCCCATTTTCTCCCTTTTCCCAAACATTTTAGGTTCCGGTCGTTGAAGGCTCATTTGAGACGACTTGAAGAAGACATGGACTTTATCAATCATCCAAGTGGGTAGGTCCTCACTTTTCGAGGGTGATGCCAATATCGAGCTTATGAAGTTGTTTTAGTTTTAAGACTCTTATGTTCTTTCTCTTTTCATTTTAGTACGAATTATATAAGCCTATATGTGGCTCCTTTACATTGATGTATGGGCTATGCCCAAATTTCTATGATCGTATTAGATGGTTATGAGATGAGACAATATTTTAAGATTATGTTCTATCTTATATATATATACTTATATAAAATAAAAATAGAAGACTATGTAATCTTCCTATACAAAGGGTCTATGTATACTCGATATGAATATATTATGTGTATGTAGAGGTCTAAGTAAATCTCATGAAGTAGATGTAGAGGAAAAGTTTAAATTTTCCACACTTTTTAACCTATGAATGTAATGATGAATGTTATAAGGCTAGTCTTATTCCTCTCCGAGGGAGACGACGCCGGTTACGTCTAGGGGGTACTACCCAGATGTGACAGTCTTGATGATAATTACCACGCTCTCCCAAAGGTCCTAGACCTAATTCTCCTTGATTCATTTTTCTTCGTTGATGTAGAACTCTTTCATGTTCGTTGTAAGGATCAACAAGATCTCTTTTCCGAGACAGACCTGAAAGTCAAATGCCTGCAATAAACAAGCTAAGATTAAGTAATTAATACCGGAATATTCTAATTGTAGACTTAAGAGAATTGAATATAAATCAATTTCTAACTCTCCGGTAGCGGTGCCAAAAACTTGTTGCTCCCCAATATACACGCAAGTGTACATGGTCGTGCATGTAATATATATTCTTTTTAGAAATGAGTTATCGTTCCCAAGGGACTTATGATCAATTTTTATTCAAAATTAATTCCACAACTAAGAGTAAAAGTGACTTTTTCAAGAGTTGATGATTTATTATTAACTACGACTACTTTAGCAATGAATATGTCACATCCGGGGAGCACCCCATAGACGTAACCAGCGTCTTCGTCCTCGGGAAGGAATAAGACTAGACTCTTCGTATTCATCATTACATATCATAGGTTGAAAACTGCGGAAAATTAAAATATTTCATCTACATCTACATCATGAGGCTTACATAGACCTCTCACTTACACATAATATATACATAGGGAGTTTACTTAGACTCCTCGCATAGGAAGCTTACATAGGCTTCTACTTTTATGACACAGAGACAATATACCACATATAGTCTAATAGAAATGTCTCATATAAAACCATCTAAGTTAGAATAGAACATTTTGGGCATAGCCCTTACACAAATGTATAATTGCCACTAAGGGCTTACAACAATGTCTTTAACAATAAGAGTGAAACAAATGTCTTTAGACTATAGAAAATCACATAGGTAGAATAGGAAAAAGGAATCATTCTCGTATATTGATGACATACCCACACTTGGAGAAAGATATCTAAGCCTTTTTCAAAATAGCCTCAATACTTCAACGACCCGAACCTACATTGTTTGGGAAAAGAGAAGAATATGGGTTAGTTTACCACTTGTCCTAAGTATGGAAACATGTGCACAGATAAACTTAGAAATAAAGCTAAATGGGACATTTTGTCAAAACCATACCAAGTTACTTTGAAAAGCCTTATGCACTACCGACAACACATATAAGACTATAATCAAATAATCCATAAGATAATAGCATATTCAACACAATACCAACATCATCAAGTTAAGTCAAGTCAACATGTGTATAGCATATTAGAACTCATAGTCAAAGCAACTCCAACATCATGTTATAACAACAAAGAATATTAAAGAGTTCATAACATTACCACATAAACCGATCCTTACTCATCACCCCTTACCAAGCTTACTAGTGTAATGACCAAGTGAAGCCCCATAATAACACTCAATCATGTAAACCAACCAAAGGGTCATAAATAGTGTCTAACTTCACCTAACATAGCATCATGAGTATTCATCATCATATTTAGTAATATAGACCATCAACATGTTCACAAGTGAAACCAACATCATATAGTGTCATTAACATGTAAAGTCAACATAGGCATATCATTCATTTCATAAGATCATGAGAACATAAGAACATCCTCCTAGGACTTCCCTCTAGGCTAACTAGTGCAATGTATAGGTAGAGTCTCATACCTCTACCTAGACTAAGTCAAACCCCTTAAAACCTCCTAGCTAGAGTTCACTTTATTACTTCATTTTACTTTCGGGAACACTTGCCTTAACCGACCTAGACCACATGAGCTAATGTGGAATCAGGTGTCATGAAACCCTACATCAAAAGAAGGTGGACTACTTGCCAAGGTAGTACCAATACATGAACATAATATCTAGGTGGATCCACTAGCTAATATTCCTATGGGGGCAACATATTTTAGGAACTAGGAGACATGTTTGACCCTCTTTATGCCTTTGGCATTTTAATCTCTATCTCATGAGAAGAATAGTGAACCTACCTTCCCTATCTGGGAAGGAACACTTTTCACTACTAGTTCACTCGGTGCTAAGCTACAGTCCCTTTTGAAAGGTTTTTAAGTCTTTCTTTAACAATCATAGCTTAGTTTAGGTCATATGAGACTATCTCCTTGTATAGTCATAGTCATTTAGCTCCATATGAATTGCATGAGAACATCCTTTCAATACAACCCTCATATGTGATATTAGCTCATTATCATCATTATGTTATTATAAGGCACATAGGCAATTCATAACCAACCTTATATCATTACATCTTAAGCATAATATCACAATTACCTAATCAAGACATTTACATTGCGTCATCATACCACACCTACTTAATCTAATCACAATATATGCTTCGATTGAACTTCATCATCAAGTACAAGCCATCACAATTGATGTACAGGTTTAAGATCACAAAGTCTTACCAGTTCTACTTCCAAAGCCATCATCCATGGTCTTACCATCACCAACCTATTTCATTCAATAATAGGTGTAATAAAATCATACAACAGTAATAAACAGAATAACTAAGTCAATTGCATCGACACTAATAAATTCTACACTAGTTCATAACCTAGGGTTAGGGAATGGGATCAATTCATGATCTATTCCACATAATAGGTTAAATCATCAAGAAATAACATAATTGAAAAAATAATAAATCATAATCTAATCATAATAATCAAAGTAAACTATAAACAATAAAATTTAGAAGATCAAATTCGGATTAGAAAGAAATCATATAAAAATCATCTTTTAGAAACCAATTTTGGAAGAACCCTTTGGGGAAAGGAATCCCAAAGGTGAAAGGTTCTAATACCTTGATTTTCCTTGAATATTTATGGAGAAAAGAGATGTTCTTGAATCCCTAATTCCCTTGACCTTGGTCTTATATGGAGTCTTCTTTGGGTGAGAGAAAGTAGGGAGAAGGAAGAGTAATTTGAGTTTGGGAATTGTGGGGTGTTAAGTTGGGTTTAGGCTTAGGGTAGTTTATATAGTCAGTTAACTAACTTAATTAACCACCCCTAAACCCCTAATTAAACCCCTAACTAATTAACTAATTTATTGAACTCATTAAAACAAAATAGTGAAACACAAGCTTGACCTACGAGATCCTGACCTACGGGCCGTAGGTCAGTCGACGGCCACCCTTGCCCCCGTACTACATATTCGTAGTCTTTGTCAGAGAACATGTTTTGGACACTATTGGAAAAGTGGCTAAGTCCTCAAATACGTAGGCATCAACGCCCCTTCGTTCAGGCCATGCCTCGTCGCCTACAACCATAGGTAGCTACTACCTAGTGACAACTTTTTAACCAAAATGGAAGGGTCCTCCTCAAAGACCCTTAGGGTGGTCCTTGGAGAGTCGTACTTGGAAGTTTCAACCCTAAACATACCCTAATGCATTTTTAACACCTTTCCATCAAATTTTATCAAATTCCAACTACTAAAACCCCGTGAAATAGGCTAAGGCACACTAGCACCTCTATCACTAGTCTCGAACATCATGGACATTCCTTGACGTTTTGACTCTAAAACTTCCTAAATGACTTATAAACATTATTTTTGACCTTTAAAAAGTGTTAAAAACCTTAGACACTCATGTGAGGCTCTAGATTAGGTTTGGACTTTCAGAGTGTTACATTATCCCCCCCCCCTAGGAACATTTGTCCCCGAATGACACTAAAATCTTTTGTAGGTAAAGGATAGACTCAATACTAGCATCCCAACCAACAACAACATATAAAAACATGAGTTACAACTCAACTCAACATAAAAATATGTCATTTAAACAAAATAAGTCAAAGCATTAATTACCACACATAAGAGCTCAACATTACCACATGAGGAATTTCCTTCTCAACAACAACATGAGCTCAACACAACATATAGAGTCACTTATGCCAAAATTGTTAGGTTGTGGAGCCTGATTAAATTTTAGGCTGTACTATGTATTCTCCATTTATTCTCTGTAACTAAAAAATACTCTGATTTATTAATATATATATACCCCACCGCCGTGGAAGTTTACTCACGGGGTGTTACCACGAAATATTATTTTCTCTCTCTTTCTCTCTTTCTCTCGAAAGTTCTTGTGTTCTTTATTCATCAAGTGTGTGTGTGTGTGGATTCGAACCCAACAACTTGTATCAGAGCCCGGGTGATTCAACACGATCACTGAAGATGGATAGTTCGAAGCTTGGAATAGAGAAGTTTGATGGATCCGATTTCAGTTTCTGGAAGATGCAGATCGAAGATTATTTATACCAGAAAAATCTTCACGAACCGTTGACCGGGGTGAGGCCGGAATCCATGATGGAGGAGAAGTGGAATCTCAAGGATCGCCAGGCTCTAGGGTTGATCCGGTTGACCTTGTCAAGAAACGTGGCGTTCAACATCGTGAAGGAGAAGACTACGTCCGATCTGTTAAAGGCACTGTCAAAAATGTATGAAAAACCATCGGCGATGAACAAGGTATATTTGATGCGTAGATTGTTCAATTTACAGATGTCTGAGAATGGATCTGTTTCTGATCATATAAATGAGTTCAATATGATTGTGAGTCAACTCAATTCTGTGGATATTAATTTCGAAGATGAAATTAAGGCATTGATTTTGATGTCATCTCTGCCCGAGTCTTGGGATACTATTGTTGCTGCGATTAGCAGTTCTCGTGGATCTGAGAAACTGAAGTTTGATGAAATCCGTGATGTTGTTCTTAGCGATTATATTTGTATGTCATGATCTTATGAGGTCCTTATATGAGTAATAATTATTTTTATATGCAGTATATTAAGTTTAATGAAGTTTTCAGGTCAAACGTCCAAGACATTCAAAAGTTAGTCCTTTAGACGTGCATGTATGTCTTGAGTGTGCGTTGCATGTTTGGATGTGTTTTACGCGTTCGTTTTGGGTGAAACTGATGTGGAAGGTCCTTTACATGTTAAGGTATATAATTAAGTTGGAAACCTATGGGTACGACTCCACAAGAGCCCTGCAAAAGGCCATCAATGAGGACCCAAAGGCTGTTGAGACACTGCCCTGGCAGTGTCAATCGACGAAGGCAAAGGATGGATCGTCAGTCCACTAACGGCCCGTCGATGGTGAGGCGTCTATGGACAGTTATCCTGGTGAAGGATTAAGGCTGTTGTTATGCCCCTGACCCAAATAACGGCTTGCATTATGGTCCGTCGATGGACCTACTGGGCGTCATTTGTGGCCGTCGATGCAGGCTGCAACAACTGCCATGCACGTTGTTTTAATTATGGGGTGAATGGGAAATTTACCCCACGTGCTAACCGACCCTAGTTTGTTTATTTGGTTATTTTTGGGTGTATTTAAGTGATAAAAAACGTCACTAGCCCATTTCCAATTCATTTCACAAATATTAGACTTCCCTTCCAAACCAAACTCTCTCTAGAACCTCCGTTGAAGGTGAAGCTCAAGAACAGATTGTAGCTTGGATTTCCATGGGTTCTTCACCAAGTTTTAGAGGTGTTATTCTACATTTAGGTATGGTGATCCTTCATCTCTAGTTAATCTTCCATCTAGAGAGTTCCTTTCATAGTTTTCAAAGAAGTTTCATGATCAAATTGTGTATTCTTCAATCTAGCCATGGGTTCTTTCTCAAAACGTTTTCAAAGGCTTTCTCATGATGAATTGATGATAATGTATTTATTTTAACATGGATTTGAATTCAATTGCTTGGTGAATCCATGCTCACTTCAATCTATCATTTTAGCCTGAGTATGGGCTTTGTGATCTTGAATTGATGTTGATTGAATTATGATTCTAGCATGTTGAATTGCTTATACATACTCCCTACATTTTAATGTGATGATGAATTATGCGATATTGGATCAATGTGTATGGATGCTTGAATACTTGATCTCTACTTCCTATATTTTGTTAATATATGTCATTCACTGTAATATTGATTCTATAATGCATGAATGTGGGACTCGTTTGTATAGGGATAATTGTATCTACTGCCTTACTTGTATGTTATTGATGAATTATGGGTGTGAATCCTTAATGATCAAAACAAAGGAGTGTTGGTAAGGACTGATTTACATTCTCTTAGCCTACAAATTTACAATGCTATGTACATGATGTGATCTAAGTTCTAAGGTAGGTGAAGCATGACTTAGACTTGGTTATTATATCTTTAGCTACTTCCCTAGATTGGTATTGTTGACATATTATGAATGTTTATCATGATGATCAAAGCAAGGAATACTAGTAAGTGATCTATGTCTCTCTACTCTCTAGTGTGTTGTTGATGTAGTGTACTTGTTAGTAGCATGATATTGTAGTGGTTTTGGCATGGTTTCTTTTATGAATTAAGTACATTTATATACTTCCCTTTATATGAATTGTTATAGAAAAAAGTGTATTGATCAATGATGATCAAAGGTTGATGAATTGGTAAGAATGACTCTTCCTCTCTACTTTCTTATAGTATTGGTAGTTGATGAAGCCTTGTATGGCATTGTGTGGTATGGTACACTTATGGTGGCGGTTTTTACTTTATTGCTATGTGTTGAGTATGGCCTTGAAGTCAACTTGATGATATATGAGAGTTTGATTATGATGGTTACTCTATGTGAAGTTTATGCCTCGTTCTTAATCTAGTAGCATGTCCTAGGTTTTGATTATGCCTTCTATGATTGAATGAACTTGGTAGGGTGAATTTTAGGTGCTGCCATTGATATGTCATAATGGTTAATAATCCCTTGACTATACACCCATATCTGAATGTGTCAATAGCTAAGGTTAGGAGTCTTAAGTGTAATATGAAGTTAGCTTGTCTCCAATGCTAAATTGTGTTGTGTGATATATGTTTGGTTATGTATTCTGGTCCTAAGAGCGTGTCTGCCTCAATGTGTTGTTGTTAGCCATTATGTGATCATGTTGACCAATGTATACCCACTCACACATTATGCATGCGTACTAGTATAAGATTATAGTGTCTAATGAAAGATATTCCCATATGCACTAATGTTTATTACTATGCATGTAAAGCTTATGTATAAGATAGTATTTGATGTATCATTAACTAGGATAACTTGATAGGTGTACTAGTATAGGCAAGAGTATGGGACCTTGTCTATGCATTGCACATGTGTACCTTGATAAGATAATTCCTAGATTTGTCTTCTAAGTACATGAATATGAATACATGAGTGTGTTAACAACATGTCTTATAAGCTATAATGTGAAGTATATGGTATGATGAAGTATGATTCTACCTAGTGTCTAAATGTGTTTATATGAAAGGGTTGCTCATATTGTTACAATTGTACACTTATGCATGAACGAAATGAAGTATGAATATGTGTGACTATAATGTGTTATGTGAAAGATTTACTCACATGTATATACACACACACATGCATGATGATCTAGTCATTAGAGGGGCACTTGAAAGGTGTTCTCAAGAGTAACCTAAACTATATACGTGCTTGAATATTCTATGTGCATGTGAAAGGGTTTCTCACATGATATAGGTTGATGAACTCTCATCTGTAACCTATGAGCTAAGCATATGAGGATTCAATCTCCTAAGGACTATGTTTTACAAAGTAATGTAATAAAGACTTTTCAATAAAGGGAACGTAGCTTAGCACTGAGTGAACTTGAGAACGAGAACTGTTGGCTTCCCTTGGATGAAGATTTACCATTGGTTTATCATAAGGTGTTGACTTCCCTTGGAGGAACATTCACCTATAGTTCCACCTGAGGTGTTGACTTTCCTTGAGGATGATTCATCCATGGTTTCTCATGAGATGAGGCTCCAATGCTAATGAGCATGTAGAGGGTTATGTATATCTCCAAGTTCCATAACTATGCTTGCCACATAGTATTTAGAAAGTCAATTCACTTAGTATGCTAGCATGTGTTAATGTTCTACCTTGTCGAGGTAAGAACACCTTCCATTGGTGTAAGGATCTACAACACCAAACTCCATGTTTAGCACCCATGGTCTTAGTTTCGGTTAAGGCTATAGCTTCCCTAAAATAAAATGGACAATGGAAGTAAATTAATAGGACCCTAACTAGGATGACCTAAGGGAAGTTTCTTAGGATAGGTGAGAGTAATTAACTTACCTATGCATTGCACAAGTAGCTCTTTAGGAAATTCTAGGAAGTTGTTCTAAGGTGTATGATTATGGTTTATGTCTTTATGCATGGCATGGTAGTATTTGTCTACTTGTTGTGAAGATGTTCATGGTATGAGTCCTAAAGAAACTATGTGATGTGGTCTTGTTCTTATATGCACTATGTAGGTCTTGTTGACTATGTGATGAGTGTCTTGCCTAGTTTGGATGAAGTTGTCTTTACTTGCTATGTTGATGTATGAGGTTTTAAGGCTTATGTCTCATGATAAGTTTACTAAGTATGTGTGAGGTTATGGGGATTCACATGTACATTGCACTAGTAGGCTTAGATTGAGATTGTGAGTAAGGTCTTATTATGTTCTATGTGAATGAAGTTAGCATATGTGCAAGTAAACTATGGTTCACTGTAATGTCCTTATGGTCTTGACTTGAATGTGTCTATAATGTACTATACTTCCATGATGGTATGTGTTGGCTTATGTAGATTGTATATATGACTTTCTTGTGGCCTTAAGGTGATGAATTACACCAAGTATCACTAGAGTGTTACTTGGGGAAATAATGAATTAGGAAGAAAAGGATTCACAGTAAAATGAATGTAGTTCACTGTAAAGGGAAAATCAAGTTACTGTAAAATGATTCAAAAATGCTTTAATTTCAAGGTGTGATTTTATATGATGTATGATAATTTAATATGCCCATATGAAGTACGTGAATTGTATAAATGTTATTGTATAAAGGTTTTATGAAGTTTTACAAAGAGGCATGATGCATGATTTCAACTAAAATGTCCCTTTTAAATGAATGTTTTTGTATGATTGTCATACTTGTGCATTCTTGTACTAACTGCATTCTTCTCTACCATTTTACACAAAGTGTAGGTTATGGATGTTTAAACGATTTATTTTATGGTTAGGAGCTTGATATGTGATTCACAAGCTCAAGAAAAGGGATCCTTAAGTCCAAGGATGTCCTAATGTCTAGCTTATTGTAAAGTCAATTTAATATTGTACTTATGTATGTTATAAGGGTCGTGTCCCTTTTGTACTCTAATGATGTTGAGTCTAGGATGGCAAAAGAGACTAGAGTCTTTAACTATGTATTATGATATTTCTTATATAAATGAAGTGATGTTTCTAGCATATGATGTGCTATGAAAATTTTCAATTTTCCGCTGAATTCACCTATAAACATGCGATGAATGATGACTATGGTCTTGTATAAGACCTCCTAGAGGTCAAGTATGCCATGTTACTTCTAGGGGGTGCT
This sequence comes from Solanum sitiens, assembly GCA_016801875.1. NCBI lineage: Eukaryota > Viridiplantae > Streptophyta > Magnoliopsida > Solanales > Solanaceae > Solanum > Solanum sitiens. The sequence continues at coordinate 881,399 of JABWTJ010000296.1, forward strand.
CCCCGGATGTGACAAACGTGGTATCAGAACATTAGGTTTATAAAAGTGGTTTTAGGTTCTAAAAGTGTCATATTGACACTTCTAGTATAGTCTCGTGTCATTGGTGGTGAGTCGTGACACATCCATGATTCAAGAGGCTATAGGACGATATAGTTTCCCTTCTTCACTATTCTCATGTCATGCCATAGAACTTAACTCTATAAGATAGCTCTCTTATGTTTCCTTGTCGGGTGGTCTTTTAATACTTATCTCAGTTTTATGGTTTGATGAGTATGCGTGAAGGTGAATTTTGGCATATTTTGATGATGTGATGTCAATTATGGCTATATATGAGAATTATATGATTTGATATGATATATGAAGATTTATGCTATGACATGGTTAAAGCATGCTAGGAGTTATTATAGGTAAAATGAGTTTCTTTTCTGGAATGGTATGTTGCTATATGGTTTTGCATAATGACAGTCTTATGGTATGGTTTAGACTTGAAATACTTTATGAAGTGTAGTAAATGGCCAAAAAGGAATGTTGCCTATATATGTATGTTTAATAGTTCTAATGTTGCCCTTTGTATATGAGTGGTTCTTCATAATTGCTTTGTATGGATTGAAGTCTTTTGTGTAGGCTTGACCCTAGAAGTGAGGGTAGCATGCTTGTTTTGGTAGGGTGATGATGTGGGTTGATTGACCTAAAAGTTGTCTTACTATAAAGCAGAAAGAAAAGAAAGAGTCTCTAAGGTTAAGTCGCTTCTATTGTTTCCCATAGATGTTGTATGACCTTGGTGTCTATGGTATTGTTGAAAACCTTATGTGGTTGAGTAAGTATGACCTAACTTGATGATTAGGGATAATTTGCCTAGAAGATAAGGTTTAGAATGTCTTTGGTATTCCTAAGTTGAATTATGGTAAGTTCTTCTAAAATGGTAATCACTTTTAAGTGATGAAAATGGAGGTTGATAGGTTAAGATCCTCTTAAGGTTGGGTTAAGTTGCTCTTAATTGGGTTTACCCTAAGTGGGGGATGGTGATGGAGTAGTAAGTGTGTAAATATGACTACCTTGTCCTTGTATTCTTACTTGAGCTTGAATCTAATGAATTCTTAGTAAGCTTGTTTATGGTAGGAGCTTTGCATAAAGTATGGATTGCATGACCTTCATATGTTTGGTATGTCTTGATTGACACTACCTTAAGAGTATTTTGAAGATTCTAAAGTACTTGAAAAAGATTTTTGATCAAATACATGTTTTCTCATGTTGATTGTGCATCTTTATATGCTAGTGTGCATTTGACTTCATGAGATAAAGTAAGAAACATGGTTGAAGTCACTTTTGATGTGTAATGTTTATCCTTATAATGAGAAATTGAGCCTCTTTAAAATGAAAAATGTTGAGTGTCTTGAACATTATGTGACTTCTATTATTTTGGAAGCATGATTGTAGGCTCACTCTTAAAAAGTGATGGCATGTTTAGCTAATGTCCTTGTGTGTGCCTATATATTGTGAGATTTTTTCAAAATTGATGCATGTTTATGAAAGCTAGTGTTGGGCTATAAATTGAAATTATGTGAAATGAATTCCTATTGTTGTGATGTGTGTGGTGTGAATTACCATTTTGACTTCACTAGAAAGAATGTTTGAGCATGCCATGGTTAAAAGTTGAGAAATTCTCATTTTACAGTAAAGTTGACTTTTTGTGCCTTGCTTGGGAAAGGACTCACGAGACATGTAAGTGTTTTAAGGATAAGTACATTCCTCCATGGACACAACTAAACATGGTATGGTTGAGTATGACCCTCATGGCACAAGGTCTAACTAATAATGATCCTTGTTGATTCAATTGACTCAAGTCTATGTGCATTGAAGTATGAGTGCCTATTTGTTTTTTTGAGTATTATTGATTCTGCCTAGCTGTGAACATATATGATGGGATCTTAATGAAATGAAAGTTAATGACAATGTTATGATTAGGAGAAGGTTGTTCCTCCTATGAACATGAGAAGTGCCTAAGTGTTTGATGCATTAACCATGAGTGAGTAAAAAGGTGACTTGCTACTGTTGCATTAGGTACTAATTGGTTTGAAGTTTGTGTTCCTTGTAAGTCTGGTGCATTGACTTCGATGTGATGATGTTATGAGTATTTTGAGCTTCTGTATGATTCATTGAAGTCCTTGTTGTGATTAAAGTGTTTCAAGTGTCATTCGAGGACGAATATTCCCAAGTAGGGGATATTGTAAGACCCCAAAAATGAGTTAGGGTGTCTAGAGACTAACATGTTTGTCATAAGAGTCTAAGGTCCTAAAATGGTTTATAATGTGGTATTGAGGCGGTGTCTAAAGATTGAGGTTATTTGGAAGTCAAACTTCAAGAGACGACTAAGATGTTTGACGACTAGTCACTTATGTGCCCCATGTGTCTATACGTGATTATAGTTGTATGTCATGAGATTAGGAGGTCCTTATATGAGTAATCATTATGTTTATATGCAGTATATTAAGTTTTATGAAGTTTGGAGGTCAAACGTCCAAGACGTTCGAAAGTTAGCCTTTGAGACGTGCATGTATGTTTTAACTGTGCCTTGCAAGTTTGGATGTGTTTTACGTGTTCGTTTTGGGTAAAACTGATGTGGAAGGTACTTTAAATGTTATATATTTACGTTGGAAAAGTCTGGGTACGACTCCCCAAGGGCCCCGCAAAAGGCCCTCAAGGAGGACCAAAAGGCTTAGAGACACTGCATTGGCAGTGCCAATCGACGAAGCCAAAGGACGGCTCGTCAGTCCACCAACGGCCTGTCTACGGTGAGGAATCGATGGAAACTTAGCCTGGTGAAGTCTTAAGGCTATTGTCAATCCCCAGACCAAAATGACGGCCTGCAGTACGGTCCGCCGATAGACCTACAGGGCGTCGTTTGTGGCCATCAAGCATGCTGCAACAACTGCCATGCATGCTGTTTTAATTATTGTGTGAATGGTAAATTCACCCCACATGCTAACCTGGCCCTAGTTGTTTTATTTGGTTATTTTTGGGTGTATTTAAGTGATAAAAAACGTGACTATCCCATTCCCTATTCAATTCACAAAAATTAGACTTCCCTCCCAAACCAAACTCTCTCTAGAACCTCCATTGAAAGTGAAGCTCAAGAACAGATTGGATCTTGGATTCCCATGGTTTCTTCACCATGTTTTAGAGGTCTTATTCTACATTAAGGTATGGCGATCCTTCATCTCTAGTTAATTTTCCATCTAGAGAGTTCTTTTCGTAGTTCTCAAAGAAGTTTCATGATCAAATTGTGTATTCTTCAATCTAGCCATGGGTTCTTTCTCAAAACGTTTTCAAAGGCTTTCTCGTGATTAATTGATGATAATGTATTAATTTTAACGTGGATTTCAATCCAATTACATGATGAACCCATGCTCCCTTCAAACTATCGTTTTAGCATAAGTATGGGCTTTGTGATCTTGAATTGATGTTGATTGAAATTATGATTCTAGCATGTTGATTCTTTAAACTACAACCTACATTGTAATGTGATGATGGATTATGTGATATTGGATCAATGTAGATTGATGCTTGAAGACTCGATCTCTACTTCCTATATTTTGTTAATATATGGCATTCACTATAATATTGACTCAATAATGCATGAATGTGGGATTTGTTTGTGTAGGGATAATTTTGTCTACTGCCTTACTTGTATGTTATTGATGATTCGTGGGTGTTAATCCTTATGATCAAAACAAAGGAGTGTTGGTAAGGATTAATTTACATTATCTTAGCCTATAGATTTACAATGCTATGTACATGATGTGATCTAAGTTTTAGGGTAGGTGAAGCATGACTTAGACTTGGTTATTATGTCTTTAGCTACTTCCCTAGATTGGTATTGTTGGCATATTATGAATTTTGATCATGATGATCAAAGCAAGGAATACTAGTAAGTGATCTATGTCTCTCTACACTCTAGTGTGTTGTTGATGTAGTGTACTTGTTAGTAGCATGATCTTGTAGTGGCTTATGCATGGTTTATTTTATTATTAAAGTACATTTAGCTACTTCCCTATATATGAATTTTTGATGAAAAAGGTGTATTGATCAATGATGATCAAAGGTTGATGAATTCGTAAGAATGACTTTTCCTCTCTATTTTCTTATAGTATTGGTAGTTGATGAATCCTTGTATGACATTGTGTGGTATGATCCACTTATGGTGGCGGTGTTTATATCGCCAATATATATGTGTTGATTATGGCCTTGAAGGCAACTTGATAATATATGAGAGTTTGATTATGATGGTTACTCTATGTGAAGTTTATGCCTTGTTCTTAATCTAGTAGCATGTCCTAGGTTTTGATTATGTCTTCTATGATATAATGAACTTTCTAGGATGAAGTTTAAGTGCTGCCATTGATAATTCATAATGGTTAATAATCCCTTGACTACGCACCCCGATGTGAATGCGTGAATAGCCAAGGTTAGGAGTCTTAAGTGTAATATGAAGCTAGCTTGTCTCCTATGCTAAATTGTGTTGCGTGATATATGTTTGGTTTTGCTTTGTGGTCCTAAGAAGGTGTCTGCCTCAATGTGTTGTTGTTAGCCATTATGTCATCATGTTGACCAATGTACACCCACTCAGACATTATGCATGCGTACAAGTAGTATAAGATTATAGTGTCTAATGAAAAGTATTCTCATATGCACTAATGTTTACTAATATGCATGTAAAGCTTATGTATATGAAAGTATGTGATGTATCATTAACTAGGATGACTTTATAGGTGTACTAGTATGGGCAAGAGTATGGGACCTTGTCTATGGATTGCATATGTGTACCTAGATAGAACAGTTCCAACGGCTTTCTTCTAAGTACATGAATATGAATGCATGAGTATGTTATGAACATGTGTTATAAGCTGTAATGTGAAGTATATGGTATGAAGAAGTATGATTATACCTAGTGTCTAAATGTGTTTATATGAAAGGGTTGCTCATATAGTTACACTTGTACACTTATGCATGAATGAAATGAAGTATGAATATGTGTGACTATAATGTGTTATATGAAAGGTTTACTCACATGTATATACACACATGCACGATAATCTAGTCCATAGAGGGGCACTTGAAAGGTGTTCTCAAGAGTACCCTAAACTATATAGGTGCTTGAATATTCTATGTCCATGTGAAAGGGTTTCTCACTGGATATAGGTTGATAAACTCTCATCTATAACCTATGAGCTAAGCATATGAGGAGTCAATATCCTCAGACCTATGTTTTATAAAGTAGTGTAATAAAGGATTTTCAATAAATGGAACTTAGCTTAGCACCGAGTGAACTTGACAATAAGAGGTGTTGGATTCCCTTGGAGGAAGATTCACCATTGGTTTCTCATAAGGTGTTGGCTTCCCTTGGATGAACATTCACCTATGATTCCACATGAGGTGTTGACTTTTATTGAGGAAGAATCACCCATGGTTTCTCATGAGATGAGGCTCCAATGCTAATGAGCATGTAGAGGGTTATGTATATCTCCAAGTTCCATAACTATGCTTGCCACATAGGATCTAGCAAGTGAATTCACTTAGTATGCTAGCATGTGTTAATGTTCTACCTTGGATAGGTAAGAACACCTTCCATTGTTGTAAGTCTCTACAACACCAAATTCCATGTTTAGCACCCATGGTCTTTGTGTTGGTTAAGGCTATAGCTTCCCTAAAGTAAATGGACAATGAAAGTAAATGACTAGGACCATAACTAGGATGACCTAAGGGAATTTGCTTAGGATAGGCAAGAATAATGAACTTACCTATACATTTCACAAGTAGCATTTTAGGGAGTTCTAGGAAAGTGTTCTAAGGTGTATGATCATGGTTATGTCTTTATGCATGGCATGGTAGTATTTGTCTACTTGTTGTGAAGATGTTCATGGTATGAGTCCTAAAGGATCTATGTGATGTGTTCTTGTTGTTGTATGCACTATGTAGGTCTTATTGACTATATAATGAAGGTCATGCCTAGTTTGGATGAAGTTGTCTTTACTTGCTATGTTGATGTATGAGGTGTTAAGGCTTATGGTCTCATGATAGGTTTACTAAGTATGTGTGAGGTTATGGGGCTTCACATGTACATTACACTAGTAAGCTTAGATTGAGTTTGTCCATAGGGTCTTATAATGTTCTATGTTAATGAAGTTAGTATATGTGCAAGTAAATTATGGTTCACTGTAATGTCCTGATGGTCTTGACTTGAATGTTTCTATGTTGTACTATACTTCCATGATGGTATGTGTTGGCTTATGTAGATTGTATGTATGACTTCTTTGTGGCCTTAAGGTGATGCATTGAACCAAGTATCACTAGAGGGTTACTTGGGGAAATAAGGAATTAGGAAGAAAAGGATTCACTATAAAATGAATGTAGTTCACTGTAAAGGGAAAATCAAGTTACTGTAAAATGATTCAAAAATGCTTTAAATGCAAGGTGTGATTTTAGATGATATATGATCATTGAAAATGCCTATATGATGTGTGTGAATTGTATAAATGTTATTGTATAAAGGTTTTATGAAGTTTTACAAAGAGGCATGATGCATGATTTCAAGTAAAATGCCCCTTTTTAATGCATGTTTTTGCATGGTTGTCATACTTAGTGCATTCTTGTACTAACTCCATTCTTCTCTACTCTTTACACAAAGTGTAGGTTATGGATGCTTAAAGGATGTCTTCAATGGTTAGGATTTTGATATGTGATTCCCAAGCTCAAGGAAAGGAATCCTTAAGTCCATGGATGTCCTAATGTCTAGCTTACTATAAAATCAATTTAATATTGTACTTATGTATTATGTTATAAGGTTCGTGTTCCTATTGTACTCTAATGATGTTGAGTCTAGGATGCCAAAAGATACTAGAGTCTTTAACTATGCATTATGATATTTCTTATATAAATGAAGTGATGTTTCTAGCATATGATGAGCAATGAAAGTTTTAAATTTTCCGCTTAATTTACCTATGAAAATGCGATGAATGATGACTATGGTCTTGTATAAGACCTCCAAGAGGTCAAGTACACCATGTTACTTCTAAGGGGTGCTGCCCGGATGTGACATTGTCCGTCCAAACTAGGCGTTCACCCATATGTTTCTTGCCACACTTTTCACAAGTTGGATTCTTACTTTGTGAACTAGTACCTCTTCCCTTTTGAGAGTTAGGGTTACACACCCTATCATCACGAGCCTTGGGAATTTTGAAGGAAGTTTATTGGAGAATCTCTTCTTGAATATAGGATTGTCTTGGATTACCAACCTCCCCTTTGAAGAGCCACTTTCATAAGACTTGGCCCTCTTGGCCTCTCTATTCTTCCTCCTTAGTCTACATTCTTCCACTTGTTGAGCATGAATCATTAAACGAGAGATATTCATATTATCATGAAGCATATCCCAACGACATTCTTCAACCAAGTCTTTGGACACCCCCGTAAGGAAACGACTCATCTCATCCCTTGGGTTTGACACCAAGTATGGATCATACTTGGACAATTTAGTGAATTTCAAGGAATAGTCAAGTACACTCATACCTTCTTGACGAAGGATGATGAATTCTTCCACCTTAGCTTCCCTCAACTCTCTAGGAAAGAATCTATCAAGGAAGGCCTTCTTGAAGATCTTCCAAGTCACCGGACCACCTCTTAGCACCCTCTTATCCCTCCATTGTGTGTACCAAGTTTGGGCCACATCTTTGAGTTGATATGCCACCAACTCAGCCTTTTCATTTGAAGTCACACCCGTAGCAAATAGGATCTTATCGACCTCATCAAGAAAGTCTTGAGGGTCTTCATCCGCTCTTGTGTCATATCCGGGAAGTACCCCCTAGACGTAATCGGTGTCGTCATCCTCGTAGAGGACTAAGACGAGCCTCTTAGCATTCATCATTAGATTCATTGTTTAAAAATGCGGAAAATTTAAAACTTTTCACCTATACTACTTTATGAGGTTTACTTAGACCTCTCGCTTACACAAAATATATACATATCTAGTGTACATAGACCCTTCGTATAAAAAGATTACATAGTCTTCTACTTTTATGTCACACACATATATATATATATAAGATACATAACATAGTCTTAAAAGGGATGTCTGATATTAAACCATCTAAACGGAGTTAGCCATATGGGCGCAAGCCCTTACACAAATGTAGAAATGCCACTTAGGGCTTACAACAATATCTTGAAACAACGTGAATGAAATGATTGTCCTTAGACTATAACAATGTAACATAGGTAGAGTGATAGAAAGGCATCATCCTCGGAATATGAGGACATACCCACTTGGAGAATGATTCCAAGTCTTCCTTCAAAACTCGTCACGAACCCTTGAACGATCGTAACCTAAAATATTGGGGAAAAAATGAGAAATGGGGTTAGCACATCACTTCTACTAAGTGTAGAATCATATGCACATACAATATAGAAATCATGCTAAAAAGGGACATTTCATTAAAGCATGCAAGTCACTTTGAAAATCCTTATGCACATTCAAGAACCAATACAAGTCAATAAGCACATATTCCTTAAGTCAAGACCATGTACATCACAAGACCAACAATACCAATTCTAGTCAAGTCAATATGCATATCAAAATAATTGAGCACATAATCAAGACAACTCTTATCATCAAGCTATAATATCAACAAGCATGTTTAAGAGTTCATAACATCATAATCTAAGCAAGACTATTACTCATGAACCCCATTAAGTCCACTAGTGCAATGACTAAGTAAGGCCCCATAACCTCACTCAACCAAGTAAACTCAATAAGATCTATAAGCAATGCAAACATTTACATACTATATCATCAAGAGTAGACATCATCATACTTTAGCAATACAGACCAAGCACATGTTCATAAGTGAAACCAATATAACATACTGTCATTAACATGTAAGATCAACATATACATATCATTTATATTTATAAGCATATAAGTACATAAGAACATCCTTCTAAGACTTCCCTCAAGGCTAACTAGTGCAATGTATAGGTAGAGTCCCATACCCCTACCTAGACTAAGCCAAACCCCGTAGGTCATCCTAGTTAGAGTTCACTTTATTACTTTATTTTACCTTTTGAGAACATCTTGCCTTAACCAACATAGAACACATGATCTAATGTGGAATACGGCGTCATGGAACCCTACACCAAAAGAAGACAGACTACTTTCCAAGGTATTACCAAAACATGAACATAGCATCTATGTGGATCCACTAGCTAGTATTCCTATGGGGGGCAACATAGTTCAAGAACTAGGAGATGTAGTTGGCACGCCATTTACGCTACATGCATTATTGTGTCCAATCTCCCGAGTACAATAGTTATACTACCTTCCCTATGTGGGAAGGGACACTCCTCACTTCTAGTTCACTCGGTGCTAAGCTAGAGTACCTTTTGTGTAACATTCCAGAAAATGTACTTGTCTAGTGAAGAGTCTATTTTAAGAATATGTATTGGGGTACATAGGCATCCCAATACCCAATATTGAGTAATATTGGGCATGTTAGAGAATATTGGCTTAAGGGTGTTAGCCAATTTCTATGTATTAACAAGTAAGTTAAAATACACTTTGATTTTCAAATGCTCCAATCCAAGCTTATTTAGGAATTGTACCTGCAATGAAGACCCTAAGCTAAAATTCTTATTTTCATCCCTTACACACATTATGTACTAGGCATCCAAGTGTCAAGCCTAGGTACCATAGTACATGATCATTTAAAATGATCATAGGTACCATAGCACATGATCATTTAAAATGATCATGTAGATTAAGTAGTGCCCAAGGACATAATGAGGATCCTTTGAAAAGAAGTGAACTTTCCAAGTGCAACTACAGAGTGCACGGTTAGGAAAGTGCAAGGCAACACATGTGCAAGCATATGTGCTACCGGCCGAGAGACCAAGCCCAACCAATTCGGTTAGGGCAGTTAGGGGGCCAGCACGCGTCGGGTCAAGCCACGTGGGGCCAAGCTTCCTAACAAGTCCTAGGCTCTAACTAACTTACCTAACTAGCTAACCATAGGACTAACTAAAATGAAGTAACTAGTGTGCCAGACATCCTAAGACCTAACCAGGTGACACTAGCCAAGTAGCTAACTAAAGAAACATCCTAGTACCTAACCTAGGATGATCCAAAGGGGTTGGTTATGGTTCTAGTGACTTAGGGGTACTTTAGTAATTTCCCTAGGTCACTTAATTAATTAAATTAGCAACTTAATTAATTAATTTAAATTCATGTTCAAACCAAGACGCTTAGCAAATTTTCAGATTTTGGCTAAGTCAAATGCTCTCCTATTTTTAGTCAATTTACGAGGGGCATTTCGGTAATTAGCTAATTGATTTATTTAATTAAGTTAATTAGCCTAAGTAGAATTAGTCAATATTCAGATCCTAAGACTTAGACTCACATTTAACCAGTAGAAACCTACGACTGAAAAACAGTGAGCAAACATAAGAAAAACCTTAGGTGATTTCAAGGCAATTCTTCAAAATTTTCGTGCAAAGAACAGGACGATCTTCGTAGATTCAATTCTACAGTAAGGTATGGGTTTTATCTCTTGGATTCATTTCCCTAGGAGGCTTTTCAAATGTATTAAATTAACGAAAACCAAAACTAGGGTTGTTTCCATCGAATGTTCATCTCCCTAGTTCTCCCTATTTCCGATTCTAGTAGTATGTATAATGTAAATCTCGAGCATGTTGTTGGTATGTTGTGCTAACTGATCATTATGTGTAGGTTTCTGTGATTTGATAATGTCGAATGAGACCTATTGGTTAGATCCGTATGATTAGCGTATCATATACATGAGACGAAAAATGTTGTAATGCCTAATTGTGTTCGAGAAGAGGAAATTGTTATAAGTCGTTAATGACATTTAGTTTGTTGTTGAAAGGGATGAAGGTTTCGATTACTTTGTGTGTTTACAGTACATATGTTTGTAAGTGTTTGGAATGCAACGTTTCCAAGAAGAAATAAGAATGAGAATCAAAGCTAGTTAATGAATCTTCAATGCCAAATCAACGCACTTAATTATTCTTATAGGCTAATCAAAGGCTAAAAGTTGGCTTGCTTAAAATGATGAGATTACTATAGTATATACATGAAGTTAATTGAATTGGCTAGTGATAATATCATAGTTTGATTTATGCCAATAAATTGGTCAACAATATTAATCCTAAATTATTTAATTGAATTGGCCAATGACTAAATCATACTAATCTTATATGGCCAATGTAAATTATGATGTTTCTTGTAAGGCCAAATACATGTTAAAATGAGATTTGACAAGATGTAACTCAATGAAATCATACCCAGGGTATGCCAATAATTGGGACAAGACCCAACATACCCTATCTAAATGAACTTGTGAACATAGTAGCACATTGAATAAGTCCTTATAACTTACATAAAGAATGGTACAAGACTATCAAATAATATTGAACAAGATAAGGTGAGTAATGAAATAACTAAAAGCTTATGAGTTATGTAATTGACCTAGAATGGGGTGTTAAAGGAAGTGAGACAAGTCTCACTTGCACCTAAGCAATTATGTCAAAGATACTCACATAAGAGGGTGTTAGAAATCGTGAGACAAGTCTCACTCACACCATGATGATAATGTAAGATTTATGTTCACATTCATCAAGTACAGAAAGGGATGACAAGTCATCCATTGAGATAAGCATACCTCATACTAGAATCAAACTTCCAGAATGTATGAGTCAACTCTAAAAGTTGTAAATATAATAAATGTGAGCTAAGCAACGATAGACTAGAAATGAGCTTGTGCCAGCACATGTAAGCCTCATGAGACGAGACTACCACCAAGGTGGATAAGGGTCTCCAAAGTCTCCTAGTCTTTGAACTATGTCGCCATCATAGGTTACTAGCTAGTGGATCCACCTAAGAAAGTTAGGGAGTATTCGATTTCACTTTGGCCGGTGAACCACCTCTTTTTGGTGTGGGGAAGACACTGGATTTCATGTTAGCTCACATGATCTATGTCATTTAAATGCTCAAGAAAGTATTCAGTTTCACTTTAGACGGTGAACCAACTCTTTTCTGTGTGGGGAAGACACTGAATTTCATGTTAGCTCACATGATCTATGTCGGTTAAATGCTCAATAAAGTATTCGGTTTCACTTTAGCCGGTGAACCACCTCTTTTCAGTGTGGGGAAGACATTGGATTTCGTGTTAGCTCACATGATCTATGTCGATTAAAAGCTGAAGATTTCTTTAAGAAAGTAAGAAAGAAAGAAAGAAAGAAGTAGGAAGATGAGGGGTGTTCGGATAGGATGACCAAATGGTGAGGATAGACTAAGTAATGATGTAAGTCATTCTTAGTCATTGCACAGAAAGATCCCAATGAAAGTCTTAAAAGAATATCCTAAGTCAGCCTAGCATGTTTAAAGCCTAGGTACCATAGCACATGATCATTAAAAATGATCATAGGTACCATAGCACATGATCATTTAAAATGATCATGTAGATTAAGCAGTGCCCAAGGACATAGTGAGGATCCTTGGACAAGAAGTGAACTTTCCAAGGGTAACTACAGAGTGCACGGTTAGGAAAGTGCAAAAGCAACACATGTGCTACCGGCCGAGAGACCAAGCCCAACCAATTCGGTTAGGGCAGTTAGGGGGCCAGCACGCGTCGGGTCAAGCCACGTGGGGACGAGATTCCTAACAAGTCCTAGGCTATAACTAACTTACCTAACTAGCTAACTAACATAGGACTAACTAAAATGAACTAACTAGTGTGCCTGACATCCTAAGACCTAACCAGGTGACACTAGCCGAGTAGCTAACTAAAGAAACATCCTAGTACCTAACCTAGGATGGTCCAAAGGGGTTGGTTATAGTTCTAGTGACTTAGGGGTACTTTAGTAATTTCCCTAGGTCACTTAATTAATTAAATTAGCAACTTAATTAATTAATTTAAATTCATGGTCAAACCAAGACCCTTAGCAAATTTTTAGATTTTTGCTAAGTCAAATGCTCTCCTATTTTTAGTAAATTTAGGAGGGGCATTTTGGTAATTATCTAATTAATTTATTTAATTAAGTTACTTAGCCTATGTAGAATTAGTCAATATTCAGTTCCTAATACTTAGACTCACATTTAACCAGTAGAAACCTACGACTGAAAAACAGTGAGCAAACGTAAGAAAAACCTTAAATGATTTCAAGGCAATTCTTCAAGATTTTCGTGCAAAGAACAGGGCGATCTTCGTAGATTCAATTCTACAATAAGGTATGGGTTTTATCTCTTGGATTCCTTTCCCTAGAGGCTTTTGAAACGTATTGAATTCAAGAAAACCAAAACTAGGGTTGTTTCCATCGAATGTTCATCTCTTTAACAACCCTAAAAATGAATAGGATCAAGACTTAGGTTTTTCAAGAATGCTTGCGATTAGACCAAGGTCCACACGGATTGATACGCCTAGAACCAGACCTCAGAACCCTTACTACGACCAAGCCAACTAACTTGGGGAGTTAATTGAGCTTGGAAAGGTTGGAACCAACCATGTGAGGCTTACGAAAACGAAGATTTAATCGAAGGAGTCCTTACCAAACTTAAAAGAAGAAATTTCAAGTTTTGAGCGTCCAAGGGTAAAATGGTCTTTTCTAGGCCAAGGGTAATATTGTAATTACCCTGAGGAATTAATTATTTAATTAATTAATTTAATTAAATAAAGAAATTCGGGTTGGGGCTACCCAACTGACCCATTTTCGCAAATGGGGAGTCACTCGGGTTCGAGCCACACTAGAAGCAATGATTTATCTTGCTTTTATTTGATTGGATAAATTAGTTAAATTAAATAATAAATATTATCTGATTTAAGAAAAATAAAAATCAGATTTTATTTAATAGTTTAGCAAGGAGTCCTAGTTTGACTAATTCCCAAACCAAAACTCCTAACTTAAAGCCACTCTCTCTCACGATCTCTCTCTCTCACGTTTTCACCATTCACTCTCACGTTTATCTCTGCCTAAACAAGTTCAAAAACAGAAAATATATTGAAGTTCATCACACTTGAAGAACTCATACCAAAAATCTATGAAAACAACATAAATCCATCACTTTAAGCAAAGGGGAGGAGTCTTCCGTCGATTGGTGTTGAAGTGTTGAACTTGGACTGATTTTGGAGAGGATTTGGGCCAAAAGTTCGAGGTTGAACAAGAAATATTAAAGGTATGGGTCTTCTTACTCTTGGTCCCTTTACCAAGAGACCCTTAGGACTCAGACGATTTTAATCCGAAACTAAGTTGTTCCCCGTTGCATGTCCCTGTCATTAGCTCCCATCAAATCATAGGTTGGTATGTTTGCTGGTAGAGATTAGGTATTGCAATGTGTTTTCGTGATCAATATGTTCATGAACATGTATTTGGAATCATATGAATGACAAGCTTTGTTTGCCGAAAATATGGGTGTGTATGTGCAAAAGTTTACTGTAAACTTACTGTAAATGAGTTTTTATTTATGGCTTCAAGTTTGATATGGTTTTGGTTGTCATTTTAAGTGTATAAACTTATGTAAATGATGATGTTCATTTAAGTGTAATGTGCTGAATTTAACGATAAACTCTTGGCCAAATATATCCATGAAAATACATCTAAAGGACTCACTAAACACTACTCCAAATGCATGAACATTTAACGTTAAAGAGTGGAGAAAATAGGCTGCAAAAAGGTAATCAAAATTTCCAGCTTGTGATGTTGGTTTCGGGCAGATTCTGGGAACTTTGGAAGAGTTTTAAAAGGGATTAAAGTAGGTGAGGTCAAGGGGTATCGAACCCAAGACCTCACATGACAAAGAGGCTGAATTTTTTTTTAAAAAAAATGTAATGGAGCTAAGGGGATTCGAACCCCTTAGCTGCTGCCCACGAAATGAATTAATAAGGAAAATGGGGATGGGGGGAATCGAACATACGTCTCGTGGGAAGAAAGGAAGAGGGAGAATAAAGAAAATAAAAAGATGTGAGGCGTGGGAATCGAACCCACGACCTCAAGGCTGGAAATAGAGGGGGGCGAAAATGAGTATTAAAACAAGTGAGACTGTGGGGGTTCGATCCCACGACCTCACTGTCAATGCCCTCAACTTATCGAAAAAAATTTAAAAATCTATATATGGGGCTGTGGGGGTTCGAACCCACCACCTCACAGCCCCTAGCGAAATTTAATCAAAGGTAAGGAGGCTATGGGGGTTCGAACCCACAACCTCCCTACTTAGGCGAATTAAAGAACAAAATAAAAGAGGTTGTGGGGGTTTGATCCCACAACCTCTTGGATTAGGCGAAATTGGGCAAGATGAAGTTAATAAAAATTAAAAAGGGGTTGTGGGGGTTCGAACCCACAACCCTTCGGCCAAATTAGGATTATTACTAAGGAGAAAATTAATCCTTCAATGTTAATATTGTGATTTAACTTAGAGTCATAAAGTTATGAATATTAGAATAAAATCAATTAAAAATATAAATGATATCCAATTGATTCAAGACTTGGGTTTCCTTGCTCAAGCTTCCGTATTGATACATAAGTCATACGTGAATAAAATATCCGAGAATAATGCCACATACTTAGATCGAAATCAAGATCTTGGCACATATACAAGATGCATAAGTCTTGTATCACATAATCTTAGACGAAATATGAATGAAGTGTCATGGCTTGAATGTATAGACGCATAAGTCTAACATACGTTCAAAGTAAGTGAATCTAGGAAGTATGTAATGAAATGATGAACCCTAGAAGGGTTAAGTATGAGTGTAAGATACACTAAATGGCCAAGTGTATTGGCATATGATGAAATGAACGTTCACGTAATAAGAGGTGAGTAACTATGAAAAGCAAGGGTGTTAATGATAATGAATGTGGTGACAACATGATATAAGGTTAATGTAAATGATGAGAGTAATCTCGAATGAGCCTAAATAAATGTTACCAATACGTACTCACCTATGAGAGTGTAAGGTAATGAAGAGATCAGTCTCTATGAACACTCTACTAAAGGTATTGAGCTTAACACACTTGATACTAATGATGAGATGAGAAATCATCTAATGAGCTATGATGTCTTCATACTAGAAGTCAGCTTCCATGACGTATGAGTTGAATGAAATGGAACTTTATACTGAGCACCGATAGACTAGCTAAGAGCGGTGATGCCTTCTTTAGGGAAGGACGAAGGTTCACGTAACTCTCATGAGATGAGACTGTCCGGTTTGCCGGGTATGGGTCTCCATACATCTCCTAGTCTTCGAACCTATACTGCCAATATAGGGATCTGGCGGGGTTAAATTCCCATGTACGCTAGCATGTTTTTGGGTCACCTTGGCCGGTGATTCCACCTCTTTTCGGTGTGGGTGAGACACTGGATTTCATGATGCTCACATGATCTATGTCGGTTAGAGTTAAAGTTCCCAATGAATGAATGAGGCCAGCCTCAAATGATGCACATAATGAAATGAACGATACCAAAGGTGTTAGGATAGGATAATCAAGAGGTGAGCTAGACTTAGGTAATAACAGTAGGTTATTCTTGATCATTGCACAGCAAACCCGATGAAAGTTGTAAACTACACCCTAGGTATAGCTGGTTTTCACACTGGCCTATGAACAAAATGAAATGAAGTATGTATGAATGAATGAAGCAGACTCTGTGTTTAATAATGAAGACTCCCTAGTTGAGTTCCCATATGTTGAGCCCTCATTTCTGGGATGTCTTAATGTTAAGTCCATGATTCCAAGGTCTCATGGCATATGAATGAATGACATTAAAGAAGTTATGTGCTACATGCAAAAGGTTCTATGTGCTATATGATATGTGCTATGTGTAAATGTTATGTGTTGTGTGCAAATGTGATAAGTATGATGACATATGTTATTCTCTTGGCATAACTTTCCTAATCCAAATTTGGAAAGCTCATTTACTTTCCTAATCCAAATTTGGAAACTTTCCTAATCTCAATTTGGCAAGTCCACTAACTTGACTTCCAAAAATCATGTTGTTAGGAAAGAGCTATTCTTTCTCATGCATGTCCTTGGTGTGTGCTTGCATATACCCATACTTAGTACAAGTGTGTACTAACCCTATACAAACTCTACTATTTTAGGTGCTGGCACAGGTGGACGATAGAGCTACAGGATCATCGTTGCAGTTATCCGGACGTCCAGCATTCATTCGGAGTTGGTAGGTCCTCATGCTTTCGAGGATGCTACTGTTTTATATTCTAGCTTAGTTTTAGAGTTGAGCATGTTCCACTAGCGTTTCTTTCCTGTTTTTATTCAGACTATGTGTTGGTGCCATTTTGGCAATCATACGCTTTATAAGTATTAAACTATTCCTTTCATTTGATTATCTCTTAATGTTAGATGGTTGATGGTGAACAAATTACGAATGTATCAGAAATGTTTAGTAAGCAATATTTAGAAACAACAAGTTTCAAATTTTCCGCTAAAATTATCCTATGTAAAGTAAGAATGACGTAAGTAGGCTTGTCTGCGACCTCTGATAGGTCAACGACGCCGGTCTCGTCTGGGGTCTAGATTCCAATCGTGACAAAGTTGGTATCAGAGCACTAGGTTAAATTCCGAGAATAATGAGTTCACATCAACCACATTGAGTAGTTTCTAAGTCATGGTAGTGAAGTGCACCACTATCCTGAATTAGAGACTACATGATGCGTAGGAAAATTTCCCTTCTTCTAATCTTATCGTGCTTTTCCTAATATCTGAGTTCTTGGTGTTATGAGCGTGTCTAACATCAAATTTTTGTTGTTTTCAGAGAATGAACACTAGGAGAGCTATTGGTCAGAGGAGAGGAGGAGTAGCTGCTGGGGGTAACCGAGTTCCACCCCAGGCTCCAGCTGAAGGAGTGGTTGTGCCAGCTAATCCAGCTGGGATGACTGATGCTGAGGTGAGGGCATCTCTGGCCCAGATGGCATAGGCCATTACTATGCAGGCCCAGGCTATGACTGCCCAGGTCAACCGGAAGGATGTTCAGAGGGAGAACCCACCGGTTCGTAGCATGGCTGACAGGCTGAGGGATTTCACAAGGATGAATCCTCCTATTTTCATAGGGTCTAGGGCATCAGAGGATGCCCAGGAGTTTGTGGATGAGATTTATAAGATCCTGGTGGCTATGGGGGCCACTGATATTGAGAAGGTTGAGCTGGCTTGCTATCAGCTTAAGGATGTTGCACAGACTTGGTGCAAGATGTGGCAAGATAGCCGTGTCTTAGGTGGAGTGCCAGTCACATGGGAGCTGTTCAAGACATCATTTTTGGAGAGATTCTTTCCCAGAGAGATGAGGGAGGCCAAGGTTGAGGAATTCATCAACCTTAAACAAGGCTCTATGACAGTCAGGGAGTATTCCCTGAAGTTTGTTAAGCTGTCAAGGTATGCTACTTCCCTGGTTTCTAACAGCAGGGATGAGATGAGCAGGTTCCTCACAGGAATCAATGGAGACCTGGAGGAGGAGTGTCGATTTACAATGTTCCATGATAATATGGATCTTTCCAGGTTGATGGTGCATGTCCAGCAGGTAGAGGACAGCCGCAGAAAGAGAGATGTTCGTGATGCTAGGAGGCCTAGGCCTCAAGATCAGGCAGGACCCAGTCATGGAGGCCACAGGAACAACTTTGGCGTCCGTGAGCAGCCAAGGTTCAAAAAGGGGCAACAGAGTTCTGGGAATTCTAATCCTCAAAGAAGTGCTACACCTAGAGGAGGCAGACCTGAGCCCAAGAAGGGCAATGGAGTTGAGATACAGCGTCCTAAGAAGAATTGTGCTAAGTGTGGCCGAGCTCACAGTGGAGAGTGCAGACAGGGAACTAATGCCTGCTTCGGTTGTGGTAAGAGTGGACACATGGTTAGAGACTGTCCACAAAACAGAGGTCAGGCTGGAGGAAATACTCAGCCTAGGCCAAATCCACAGGGTGCAGCAGCAACCGAGCCTCCTAAGAGGAACAGGTTCTATGCCCTGAAAGGTAGAGAGGAGCAGGAGAAGTCCGCTGATGTGGTCACAGGTATGCTGCAAGTGTTCTCAACTTCTGTTTATGCTTTACTTGATCCAGGGTCTACACTTTCCTTTGTAACTCCTCTGCTTGCTCTTACTTTTGAGATATTGCCTGAAGTTCTACATGATCCTATAGTGGTTAGTACACCTTTAGGAGAGAATGTAAGAACTGATAGAGTATACAAGGATTACCCAATAGTTGTGAGTGGTAAAACTATGTGTGCAAACCTAGTTGAGTTACCCATGCATGATTTTGATGTTATTCTTGGTATGGACTGGCTTCACAGTTGTTATGCTTGCTTGGACTGTCGTAGTAGAGTGGTGAGATTTCGCTTTCCTAATGAAGAAGAGTTAGTCTGGGAGGGGTACAATTCGAGTCGTCCTAACCCCTTGATTTCAAATCTTAAGGCTAATAAAATGATGTCCAAGGGGTTATTGTGTCATCTTGTGAGTGTTAATAATTTAGATCATGACATTCCTTCCATAGACTCAGTACCTGTAGTGAATGAGTTCTTAGATGTGTTTCCTGATGATTTACCTGGAGTCCCTCCCCTTCGAGAGATTGACTTTGGTATCGATTTAGAACCCGATACTAAACCAATTTCAATTCCTCCTTATAGAATGGCCCCAGCTGAGCTCAAAGAGTTGAAGCTGCAGTTAAAAGATCTCACTGACAAGGGTTTCATTCAGCCGAGCATATCCCCTTGGGGCGCTCCAGTGTTTTTTGTAAAGAAGAAAGATGGAACCATTAGAATGTGTATCGATTATCGGCAGCTCAACAAAGTCACTATAAAGAATAAGTACCCACTCCCCAGAATAGATGATCTGTTTGATCAACTCCAAGGGTCTAGTTTCTTCTCTAAGATTGATCTTCGTTCAGGGTATCATCAACTTAGAGTTAGGGATGGAGATATTCCAAAGACAGCCTTTCGTACCCGCTATGGTCACTATGAGTTTTTAGTCATGTCATATGGTCTCACGAATGCACCTGCTGCATTTATGGATCTCATGAACAGGGTATTCCGTGAATACCTTGACTCTTTCGTCATAGTATTCATTGATGACATTCTCATCTACTCTAAGACCAAGGAAGAGCATGAACAACATTTGAGACTAACCTTGCAGGTACTTAGACAGCATCAGTTGTATGCCAAATTCAGCAAATGTGAATTCTGGCTGAGATCAGTGACCTTTCTGGGTAATGTTGTGTCCGATCAGGGGATGGAGGTGGATCCCAGGAAGACTGAGGCTGTGAAGAACTGGCCAAAGCCTCTTACTCCTACTGACATCCGTAGCTTTTTGGGATTGGCTGGTTACTACCGCAGGTTTGTGGAGGGTTTTTCTTCCATTGCTGCCCCATTGACAGCTTTGACTAAGAAGAAAGCCAAGTTCGAATGGACGGAGACTTGTGAGAAGAGTTTCCAGGAGCTCAAGGACAGACTCAATTCAGCCCCGGTGCTTACTTTGCCTAAGTGTGGTGAGAATTACACTATTTATTGTGATGCATCTAGGGTTGGTTTGGGTTGTGTTCTTATGCAGGTTGGTAAGGTGGTAGCCTATGCATCCAGACAGCTCAAGGTTCATGAGAAGAATTATCCCACTCATGACCTGGAGTTGGCAGCTGTGGTGTTTGCACTAAAGATGTGGAGGCATTATTTGTATGGAGTGTATGTAGATGTGTTCACAGACCATAAGAGTCTCCAGTACGTGTTCACACAGAGGGAGTTGAATCTACGTCAGCGGAGATGGTTGGAGCTGTTGAAGGATTATGACATGAATGTGCACTCTCATCCAGGTAAGGCTAATGTTGTAGCTGATGCTTTGAGCAGGATGAGCATGGGAAGTACAGCTCACATTGAGGATGGGAAGAAGGAGCTGGTAAAAGATGTACACAGACTGGCCAGACTGGGTGTGCGTTTGGTTGACTCCACTAGTGGGGATGTTTCAGTTCATCCTAGTTCTGAATTATCCTTGGTAGTTGAAGTCAAGCAGGGTCAGCATCTAGATCCCGTGTTGATGGACCTGAAGGACTCAGTGCTGATAAAGATGAATGAGTCTTTCGCTTTGGGAGGTGATGGCATACTTAGGTATCAGGACAGGTTGTGTGTGCCAGATGTGGATGATTTGCGGACCAGGATTGTTGCAGAAGCCCATGGTTCCATATATTCTATACATCCAGGTTCCACCAAGATGTATCACGATCTCAAGCAGATTTATTGGTGGGATGGCATGAAGAAGGACATTGCAGAATATGTGGCCAAGTGTCCTAATTGTCAGCAGGTTAAGGCAGAGCATCTTAAGCCTGGTGGTCTGACGCAGATTATTGAGGTACCGACTTGGAAATAGGAGGCCATTAATATGGACTTCGTGGTTGGGCTTCCGAGGACTAGGAGGCAGCATGACTCTATATGGGTTATTGTGGACAGATTGACTAAGTATGCCCACTTTATCCCTGTGAAGTCTACTTACAGAGCCGAGGATTATGCGAGACTCTACATGATGAGATTGTGAGATGGCATGGGATTCCCTTGTCTATTATTTCAGACAGAGGAGCTCAGTTTACTTCTCATTTCTGGAGATCTTTCTAGAAGAGCTTGGGCACGCAGGTGAAGCTTAGCACTGCCTTTCACCCTCAGACAGATGGGCAGGCGGAGAGCACCATACAAACATTGGAGGATATGTTGAGAGCGTGTGTGATTGACTTCAGAGGTAACTGGGATGACCATCTGCCTTTGATAGAGTTCTCGTATAATAATAGCTATCACTCCAGCATTGGGATGGCCCCGTTTGAGGCACTGTATGGTAGGAGGTGTAGATCTCCAGTTGGGTGGTTCGAGGTTGGAGAGTCATCCATTTTGGGTTTGGAGATCATTAATGAGGCCTTAGAGAAGGTTCGAATGATTAAGGACAGGTTGACTACTGCTTACAGTCGGCAGAAGTCATATGCTGATAACAGAAAGCGGCCCTTAGAGTTTGATGTTGGTGACCAGGTTTACTTGAAAATATCGCCTATGAAAGGGGTGATGAGGTTTGGTAGAAAAGGGAAGCTAAGTCCGAGGTATGTTGGGCCATATGAGATCCTACAGCGTGTGGGCGAGGTGGCCTATGAGTTAGCATTGCCTACAGAACTAGCTTCTGTTCATCCAGTCTTTCATGTCTCTATGTTGAAAAAGTGCCTAGGTGATCCAGCATCAATCTTACCTGTGGAAGGTTTGGGGGTTGGTGAAGACTTGTCTTATGAGGAGGTACCTGTTGAGATCTTAGACCGACAGGTCAAGCGGCTGAGGAACAAGGAGATTGCCACAATGAAGGTACTAGGGAGAAATCATCTTGTTGAGGATGCTACGTGGGAAGCTGAGGCCGACATGAGAGCCCGCTACCCTCACCTGTTCAGCTCTTGAGGTTAGATTTTATGCTCTTAAACCTATGTTCCTTATCACCCCGTATTTTTGTTGCTATTGATTGACTGTGTATAGTGATTATATTATGATCTGACTGGCATTACAACGTGAAGTAGTAGTGTCATTCGGGGACGAATGTTCCTAAGGGGGGGATAATGTAACAACCCTAAAAATGAATAGGATCAAGACTTAGGTTTTTCAAGAGTGCTTGCGATTAGACCAAGGTCCACACGGATTGATACGCGTAGAACCAGACCTCAGAACCCTTACTACGACCAAGCCAACTAACTTGGGGAGTTAATTGAGCTTGGAAATGTTGGAACCAACCATGTGAGGCTCACGAAAACGAAGATTTAATCGAAGGAGTCCTTACCGGACTTAAAAGAAGAAATTTCAAGTTTTGAGGGTCCAAGGGTAAAATGGTCTTTTCCAGGCTAAGGGTAATATTGTAATTACCCTGAGGAATTAATTATTTAATTAATTAATTTAATTAAATAAAGAAATTCGGGTTGGGGCGACCCAAGTGACCCATTTTCGCAAATGGGGAGTCACTCGGGTTCGAGCCCCACTAGAAGCAATGATTTATCTTGCTTTTATTTGATTGGATAAATTAATTAAATTAAATAATAAATATTATCTGATTTAAGAAAAAGAAAAATCAGATTTTATTTAATAGTTTAGCAAGGAGTCCTAGTTTGACTAATTCCCAAACCAAAACTCCTAACTTAAAGCCACTCTCTCTCACGTTTTCACCATTCACTCTCACGTTTCTCTCTGCCTAAACAAGGTCAAAAACAGAAAATATATTGAAGTTCTTCACACTTGAAGAACTCATACCAAAAATCTAAGAAAACAACATAAATCCATCACTTTAAGCAAAGGGGAGGAGTCTTCCGTCGATTGGTGTTGAAGTGTTGAACTTGGACTGATTTTGGAGAGGATTTGGGCAGCAATTTCGAGGTTGAACAAGAAAAATTAAAGGTAGGGGTCTTCTTACTCTTGGTCCCTTTCCCAAGAGACCCTTAGGACTCAGACGATTTTAATCCGAAACTATGTTATTCCCCGTTGCATGTCCCTGTCATTAGCTCCCATCAAATCATAGGTTGGTATGTTTGCTGGTAGAGATTAGGTATTGCAATGTGTTTTCGTGATGAATATGTTCATGAACATGTATTTGGAATCATATGAATGACAAGCTTTGTTTGCCGAAAATATGTGTGTGTATGTGCAAAAGTTTACTGTAAACTTACTGTAAATGAGTTTTGATTTATGGCTTCAAGTTTGATATGGTTTTGGTTGTCATTTTAAGTGTATAAACTTATGTAAATGATGATGTTCATTTAAGTGTAATGTGGCTGAATTTAACGATAAACTCTTGGCCAAATATATCCATGAAAATGCACCTAAAGGACTCACTAAACACTACTCCAAATGCATGAACATTTAACGTTAAAGAGTGGAGAAAATAGGCTGCAAAAAGGTAATCAAAATTTCCAGCTTGTTGATGTTGGTTTCGGGCAGATTCTGGAAATTTTGGAAGAGTTTTAAAAGGGATTAAAGTAGGTGAGGTCAAGGGGAATCGAACCCAAGACCTCACATGACCAAGAGGCTGAATTGTTTTTTTTAAAAAAAATGTAATGGAGCTAAGGGGATTCGAACCCCTTAGCTGCTGCCCACGAAATGAATTAATAAGGGAAATGGGGATGGGGGGAATCGAACATACGGCTCGTGGGAAGAACGGAAGAGGGAGAATAAAGAAAATAAAAAGATGTAAGGCGTGGGAATCGAACCCACGACCTCAAGGCTGGAAATAGAGGGGGGGGGGCGAAAATGAGTATTAAAACAAGTGAGGCTGTGGGGGTTCGATCCCACGACCTCACTGTCAATGCCCTCAACTTATCGGAAAAAATTTAAAAATATATATATGGGGCTGTGGGGGTTCGAACCCACCACCTCACAGCCCCTAGCGAAATTTAATTAAAGGTAAGGAGGCTATGGGGGTTCGAACCCACAACCTCCCTACTTAGGCGAATTAAAGAACAAAATAAAAGAGGCTGTGGGGGTTTGATCCCACAACCTCTTGGATTAGGCGAAATTGGGCAAGTTGAAGTTAATAAGAATTAAAAAGCGGTTGTGGGGGTTCGAACCCACAATCCTTCGGCCAAATTAGGATTATTACTAAGAAGAAAATTAATCCTTCAATGTTAATATTGTGATTTAACTTAGAGTCATAATGTTATGAATATTAGAATAAAATCAATTAAAAATATAAATGATATCCAATTGATTCAAGACTTGGGTTTCCTTGCTCAAGCTTCCGTATTGATACATAAGTCATACGTGAATAAAATATCCGAGAATAATGCCACATACTTAGATCGAAATCAAGATCTTGGCACATATACAAGATGCATAAGTCTTGTATCACATAATCTTAGACGAAATATGAATGAAGTGTCATGGCTCGAATGTATAGACGCATAAGTCTAACATACGTTCAAAGTAAGTGAATCTAGGAAGTATGTAATGAAATGATGAACCCTAGAAGGGTTAAGTATGAGTGTAAGATACACTAAATGGCCAAGTGCATTGGCATATGATGAAATGAACGTTCACGTAATAAGAGGTGAGTAACTATGAAAAGCAAGGGTGTTAATGATAATGAATGTGGTGACAACATGATATAAGGTTAATGTAAATGATGAGAGTAATCTCGAATGAGCCTAAATAAATGTTACCAATACGTATTCACCTATGAGAGTGTAAGGTAATGAAGAGATCAGTCTCTATGAACACTCTACTAAAGGTATTGAGCTTAACACACTTGATACTAATGATGAGATGAGAAATCATCTAATGAGCTATGATGTCCTCATACTAGAAGTCAGCTTCCATGACGTATGAGTTGAATGAAATGGAACTTTATACTGAGCACCGATAGACTAGCTATGAGCGGTGATGCCTTCTTTCGGGAAGGGCGAAGGTTCGCGTGTAACTCTCATGAGATGAGACTGTCCGGTTTGCCGGGTATGGGTCTCCATACATCTCCTAGTCTTCGAACCTATACTGCCAATATAGGGATCTGGCGGGGTTAAATTCCCATGTACGCTAGCATGTTTTTGGATCACCTTGGCCGGTGATTCCACCTCTTTTCGGTGTGGGGGAGACACTGGATTTCATGATGCTCACATGATCTATGTCGGTTAAAGTTAAACTTCCCAAGGAATGAATGAGGCCAGCCTCAAATGATGCACATAATAAAATGAACGATACCAAAGGTGTTAGGATAGGATAATCAAGAGGTGAGCTAGACTTAGATAATAACAGTAGGTTATTCTTGATCATTGCACAGCAAACCCGATGAAAGTCGTAAACTACACCCCAGGTATAGCTGGTTTTCACACTGGCCTATGAACGAAATGAAATGAAGTATGTATGAATGAATGAAGCAGACTCTGTGTTTGCTAATGAAGACTCCCTAGTTCAGTTCCCATATGTTGAGCCCTCATTTCTGGGATGTCTTAATGTTAAGTCCATGATTCCAAGGTCTCATGGCATATGAATGAATGACATTAAAAAAGTTATGTGCTACATGCAAAAGGTGCTATGTGCTATATGATATGTGCTATGTATAAATGTTACGTGTTGTGTGAAAATGTGATAAGTATGATGACATATGTTATTCTCATGGAATAACTTTCCTAATCCAAATTTGGAAAGCTCATTTACCTTCCTAATCCAAATTTGGAAACTTTCCTAATCTCAATTTGGCAAGTCCACTGACTTGACTTCCAAAAATCATGTTGTTAGGAAAGAGCTATTCTTTCTCATGCATGTCCTTGGTGTGTGCTTGCATATACCCATATTTAGTACAAGTGTGTACTAACCCTATACAAACTCTACTATT